>JAVIWB010000008.1:0-135135 GCA_031893035.1 Dermolepida albohirtum | reverse complement strand
TTAATAATTTTACCAATATTCTTTTATTCATTTTTTAAATTTTGTCTGTAGAATACCAATAATCTAGAATGTCAGTCTCAATAGAAAAGAGTTTACGGGTAAAGTTATTCATAGGCTTTTACGTTCTAATGTCTCAACACATTTTTTTGAAAAAATATTTCGTTAGATAAAAATCTAAACCAGCCAGAGTTGCAAAATAATTTCTAAAAAAAAATTATAAAATTTGTAAGAGAACGATGTTTAATCTTTTGCTTCAGATGCTCTTTCATAATTTTTTTAAAAATTTATAAAATTTAAACATTTCTTTAATTATGCTATTAGATTAAAATTAAATACTAATTTATTTTAAAAATAAAAAAAAAATTGACATAACTACTAGATTAGTTTTATTCAATTTATTAATAATTTTACCAATATTCTTTTATTCATTTTTTAAATTTTGTCTATACAATACCAATAATCTAGAATGTCAGTCTCAATAGAAAAGAGTTTACGGGTTTTTAAAAAACATTTTGTTAGAAATCTAAACCAGCCAGAGTTGCAAAATAATTTCTAAAAAGAAATTATAAAATTTGTAAGAGAACGATGTTTAAATCTTTTGCTTCAGATGCTCTTTCTTAATTTTTTTAAAATTTTATAAAAATATAAACATTTCTTTAATTATGCTATCAGATTAAAATTAAATAATAATTTATTTTAAAAATAAAACAGAAAAATTGACATAATTACTAAGTTATTTTTATTCAATTTATTAATAATTTTACCAATATTCTTTTATTCATTTTTTAAATTTTGTCTGTAGAATACCAATAATCTAGAATGTCAGTCTCAATAGAAAAGAGTTTACGGGTAAAGTTATTCATAGGCTTTTACGTTCTAATGTCTCAACACATTTTTTTGAAAAAATATTTCGTTAGATAAAAATCTAAACCAGCCAGAGTTGCAAAATAATTTCTAAAAAAAAATTATAAAATTTGTAAGAGAACGATGTTTAATCTTTTGCTTCAGATGCTCTTTCATAATTTTTTTAAAAATTTATAAAATATAAACATTTCTTTAATTATGCTATTAGATTAAAATTAAATACTAATTTATTTTAAAAATAAAAAAAAAATTGACATAACTACTAGATTAGTTTTATTCAATTTATTAATAATTTTACCAATATTCTTTTATTCATTTTTTAAATTTTGTCTATACAATACCAATAATCTAGAATGTCAGTCTCAATAGAAAAGAGTTTACGGGTTTTTAAAAAACATTTTGTTAGAAATCTAAACCAGCCAGAGTTGCAAAATAATTTCTAAAAAGAAATTATAAAATTTGTAAGAGAACGATGTTTAAATCTTTTGCTTCAGATGCTCTTTCTTAATTTTTTTAAAATTTTATAAAAATATAAACATTTCGTTAATTATGCTATCAGATTAAAATTAAATAATAATTTATTTTAAAAATAAAACAGAAAAATTGACATAATTACTAAGTTATTTTTATTCAATTTATTAATAATTTTACCAATATTCTTTTATTCATTTTTTAAATTTTGTCTGTAGAATACCAATAATCTAGAATGTCAGTCTCAATAGAAAAGAGTTTACGGGTAAAGTTATTCATAGGCTTTTACGTTCTAATGTCTCAACACATTTTTTTGAAAAAATATTTCGTTAGATAAAAATCTAAACCAGCCAGAGTTGCAAAATAATTTCTAAAAAAAAATTATAAAATTTGTAAGAGAACGATGTTTAAATCTTTTGCTTCAAATGCTTTTTCTTAATTTTTTTAAAAATTTATAAAATATAAAAATTGCTTTAATTATGCTACTGAAAGTCTTAACAGTATTTTCCCAAAAAAATTACGAAAAAAAGTATTGAAGTATTAAAATATGTAAGTATAAAAGCTTATTGGTAATCTTAAAAATGCACTGGGTGACATTTTACATAGAATCTACTTTAAAATTTATTTAAAATAATAATTATCCTTTTTCAACTTCTATTTAAACATTTTAATCTATTTTTTGTACAACTATTACTTCCTTTTTTGTCAAAGTTAACTGTAATTATGCATTTTTAAATGATATACAAATTAAAATTAGTAATTTCGGAATTTTTCCAGTGTCTTTAAAAGCGTAAATGATTATTTTTTTTATTTTTTTATCTTTTTATGTTTAATATTCTATTATATTTAAAATAATTTTTATAATTTAGAAGATACGTATTTATACAGAAAAAAATATATATAAAAGAATTAAGTATGGCGCTACAGTTCAAATAATTTGCCGACAGTATATAATATCCAAAAAAAAATTGAATACTATTATTTAAAGTCTTTATCTACAGCTACAAACTATAAATGAGAAATGTTGAATTTTAATTAATAAATAATTCTTATAATTTAAAAAAAAATCCTATTTTGGATAGATAGCAGGACATATTACTTACATATAAGATATTCTATAAAAATATATTAAATAAAATGCTAACAAAAATAGAATAATAATATTAAGTCTATTTCTAGAATGATCCAGTGCCTTCAAAAAGAACACAGAATTATTTTTTCTTATTTTTACATTTACTGTTTTATTAAAATTTTAAAACAAAAATCTGAAAAAAAAAAAAAGAAAACTGGTTTTAGTTCATCATATTGAATGGTAATTTTGATGGGGCCTGTGGTTGATTAACTTAATCACTGAAGGTTGATAAATAACCCCTTTCCACATTAATTTTTGTATTCTGTATACGTATTTCGATAACTAAGTTGTCATCATCAGCAGATAATTAAACAGTGTCGCAAAACTACGGCAAAAGCCCGCACGAAACATATTCTGTACACGATCTGTACCCTGTGCGAAAATTAATGTGGAAAGGGGTTATATATTAACCTTTAGTGATTAAAAAAAAACGTATTGAATTGTATATAAATGATTAATTGTTAAAAATAAAAATAGAAAAAAATACGTAAATAATTTGAAAAAAATATTTATAAAACAAATGATTATTGTTCTCAAAAACGCTGGTGAATATTTTTTTATTTTTTTTTATCATGTTGTTAAGGCAATATTATAATAATTTTATTTTCTTTATAATCTTAAAAAAAATTAAGTGCCTTGCGAAGAGCAATATCAAAGTAATAAAGAAAATCTCAGAGGTGGGAAAATCCAAAAAGGAAAGAAGTAAAAAGCCAATATGGAAAAAAAAGTATAGAAACAGTCAAATGTAAAGTAATAAACTAAATAAAACAATTAAAAAAAAAATTAAGAAACATTGGGTATCAGAAACTATACAAGGATGGATCAATCGTAGTTGTTACAATCTCACTCATCTGTTCCATAAAAAAAACACAATATAAGTAGACCTAAAACAAAAAATTACGATAAATGTAGGTGTGCCATAGGAGTCAACATTTGTACCTCTCTTGTTTGTGATCTATATAAAAGACGCGGAAGTAAATCTATCGGCTACATAAACTTGCCTTTAAGGCTTCAGTGGGGTATCAATCAGTAAGTTTTTATTTTTAATGAATAAAAGTAGGCACGTTTAAACGTAAATGTTTATCGTTTTATGGTTACAATCGATGGAAATTGATCTACTTTTGTTCTTTAAAAATAAGAACTTAATTACTGATTGGTGCCCCACTGTTTACACGTCTCGAAATAAGTTGAAAACAGTTCTTCCGTCTTTCATTCAAATAACAACCGTCCTTGTGGAATTGGAGACAAATGTTGACAGTTACGTATTGTAGAATTACCAAGTTTAAAAAGAAAAATTAAAAAAAATAAAATCAAAAAATTTACACCGATATTTCCTTGTACTTTGTGAGTGAGTATGTATAATCCATAATCCAAATTGAATGCTCAAACAGGCACAAAGATATTTTTTAAATCGTACTTTACACGCAAGATATAGTTGACTAATCGACATAATTTCTCAAACTCAATCTCTTAAAGTTGATAAATAACCCCTTGCCACATTAATTTTCGTATTCTGTGTACGTATTTCGACAACTAAGTTGTCACCATCAGCAGATAATATACCACAGTGTCGCACATGAAAAACTACGCCAAAGCACATGTTTTGGCTTTCAACGGTATAGATCGTGTACAGAATTAGTTTTGTGCGGATTTTTTCCGTTGTTTTCCAGGTGCGACACTTTGCAATTATCTGCTGATGATGACAACTTACTTGTCGAAATGCGTATACAGAATTACAAAAGTTTTGTGGAAAGGGTTATATATCAACCTTAAGTGATTAAGTTAATCAATCTCCATCAAAATTACCTATAATTTCTCAAAAGCAAAGTCAGATATTAAATATTAACAAATGAATACAAATAATACACCACCAAACTATATTTTATCGACTTTTATTATGTTTCAAATATTAAAGATTTTATATGCATACATTCGAAATGATCACAAAACTAAACTACATAATACATACACATTTCGAATAAAGTGTTGTTAATTTTTACTGCAAAAATACTAATGCGAAATAATAATGGACAACTTAACACAAATAATATAATATTTCCCATAAAATATGCAATAAAATTTATGGCTGGAAATAAACACGCTGAGTACAAATAAAATTCCAATGAAGTCGACTCAATTCACTTTGATTGCAGACATCAAGTGGTTTGGTGCCCCGTGGTTAATAAAAATCGACGGCTTTGGAAGTTATGAATAGTAGTTTTAATGTATTTATTATTTCACAAATAATCACGCAAGTGTAGTATAGAATTAAGAAAAGCCCTCGCCAAGGTATTTAATAATATTGATAATAATAATAATAATTTATGAAATAATCCAAACACGCCTTTTTATCATAATATGGTGAAAACAAATGAAAATTTAAAATATGTCAAAGTATGTCAGTTGAAAATTACGCATAAAGATAAACTACCCACACTGTAAATACACATTTTACATTCATATTTCTTAAATATTCCATTTTTTTATTAATAGAATCAGAGTTATTTTTAGAATATATCGATTTTTTCATTAAGTACAATATAATAACCAAGATTTGCTTTTAAATATAAACTTGATTAAAATAAAAAAGGAATTAATATGTTGTCGTTACTCCAATTTATAAATGATAAGGACAAATCGACGGAAAAAGAATTTGAAAAAGACACAATGAAGATACAATACAAATGCGATTTCAGATTTGGTAAAATTGTAAACCTTGTAAGTTATCGAAATAATATTTTTGATTGTGTTTTTTATTTATAAATGAAGCTATTTATATATTATTCTTTGGTTTATATTTTTTAACGCGAATACTTTCGTTTATAAAAATATTTTCTTTACATTTTTAAATTTTTTATTACGTTTATATACATATAAGGTTTTCCAATAGGGACGATATGATTTTGAAGTGACATTTCGGCCATTTGTAATATGTCATGATCTGTCATTTGTTTTTCATTGCATTCAGTAGTGTTTACAATTTCATCATGGAGAGATATACGCAAGAACAACGTTTACAAATTATTCAGTTTTATTATCAAAATAATCGTTCTCCAATTGCAACTGTTCGTGCGCTTTTGCCATTTTATGGTCGTAATAATCGTCCAAGTGTGCTCGTTATTCGTCGAATTGTTAAAAATTTTGAGGTTACATTTTCTTTACATAATTTTCAAATGCCAATAAGACAAAGAACCGCTCGAAGTAATGCAAATATTGCTGCTGTTCAGGCAAGTGTTACTGAAGGCGGATTTTGAGAAAGGATTTCGGTATGCATCCCTATAAAATTCTTCTCACTCAAGAACTGAAGCCATTGGACCACCGTAAACGTCGTGAATTTGCTGACTTTGCCTTGGAACAACTTGAAAACGATAATGATTTTTTTAAGAAAATCATTTTCTCTGATGAGGCTCACTTTCATCTGGATGGTGTGGTAAATAAACAAAACTGTCGATTCTGGTGCGAAGAAAATTCACAAATTATTTATGAAAAACCATTACAATCACCTAAATTGACAGTTTGGTGTGGTTTTTGGTATGGTGGAATCATCGGTCCGTACTTCTTTCAAAATGAAGCTGGTAACACCGTTACCGTCAATGGAGAGCGGTGTAGATTGATGATAACCAACTTTTTATGGCCGACATTGGAAGAAGTTGATCTTGACAACATTTGGTTCCAACAAGACGGCGCTACGTGCCACACAGCAAATGCAACAATAGAATTATTGCGAGAAACGTTTGGAGATTCGATTATTTCAAGAAATTGTGATATCGAATGTCCTCCAAGAAGTTGTGATTTAACACCATTAGACTATTTCTTGTGGGGATATTTGAAGTCATTGGTCTATCGAAATAAACCAGACTCTGTTCATTAAATATATCTGAATCAAGCGCTTTAACAATTATATACGCTAATAATACGAGGAAAATTTCAATCAAGTGGATTCCAAGATTGTTAACTTCGAAACGAAAACTATTTGGGCAAAAAATTTCTGAAAACATTTAGACATTTTTAGATGCAAACGCTGATTTTTTTTCTTTAAAATATGACAAGCGATGAGAAGACTTGTGTAGATTATTGTGACCCAGAAACAAAGTTAAGAGCCCATAAGGGTCTTTCACCACCAAGAAGACCAGCACGCAATCTTCAACTTCAGGAAAACTCAAGACAAGCGCCTTTTGGAACCAAGCCGAAGTTATTCTTGTTGAATACATGACAAAAAGGATTAAAATAACAGCAGTAGCTAGTAGTTAGCACGTTTACAAAATTACGTACGATTATTAACCAAAATCATCCAAGTTTACGTCTTGATGGTAATGTGCAAGGCTGCCAAAGTACAGTCCATACTACAGTGTAACTTTTTTGAGTTGGACTAACCATTATATAATCCAGATTTAGTTCAAACTGGCTTCATTTTATTTAGAAACTTGAAAAAGCACTTCAGAGGTCGTCATTCTGCTGATGATAACCAGTTGAAAGAGAAAAAATAAAAGATGAAGTCGAGTTAAATTGGAAATCGGAGATTTATCAAATAAAATGCCGAGATTGTAATAAACAATACATCGGTCAAATTAAACGCTCAATAGGAACTTGGTATAAGAAACGTATGTCGCGCATCAAGTTTAATCGGCCTGAGTAATCCAGTTTAGTTCAAATATAATTAATTTTTTAACCTAATACAGTCCAACACAATTTTTAATCAGAAAATGTTCATACAAATTATAGAAATACAGAATTATGTTTAAATTTCATGATCTCTGTATTTTTTTTATCTCTCAATTTTATTAATCTTAAACTTGAAACAAAAATATCAGATTACGAGGGTAGTTTGACAAGCAGTGAGAATGCCCTTATGCCATCTCCAAAATACGATTCTGGAAGGTTTGCAAAATACTCATTTACGAAGATGATAAGCTCGTCGTTAGACGAAAATTTCTTTCCACCTAGTGCCGTTTTCAATTTTGGAAAAAGGTGGAAGTCGGAAGGGGCTAGATTCGGCGAATAAGGCGCATACGGTACTAATTGGAAATGCAACTCGTGGATTTTGGACATCGCAATTGTGCTAGTATGCGAGAGAGCGTTGTCTTGGTAAAACATAATCTTTTTCTTTGCCATTCCTGGCCGTATAGCACGAATCTCAACATTTAATTTTTGTAGAAGTTCTGCATAATATTGTCCGTTTATTGTGGCACCTTTCTGAAGGTAATCAATCAGCAAAATGCTCTTTGAATCCCAAAAAATTGATGCCATCACCTTGTTTGCCGATAAAGTGGTTTTCGCTTTCTTTGAAGGTGCAGAACCACGTTCTAACCATTGTTTCGACTGTTGTTTAGTTTCGGGTGTACTGTAGTGTATCCAAGTTTCATCGCAAGTAACAAATCGCCTACAAAAATCAACCGGATTCCGCTTATAAAGGTCCAAACACGCATTGGAAATGCGCAAACGAGTGAACTTTTGATCAGTCGTAAGCAATCGCGGCACCCATCTTGGCGAAAGCTTGGAAAGGCCCAATTCTTTCATTAAAATGTGGTGTACGTGTTCTGTTAAAATGTTTACCATGTCTGCTATCTCTTTCACTTTGAGTCGTCGATCTTGCGTAATAATATTATGGATTTTTATAATCATTTCCTTATAAGTCACGATTTTGGGTGCTCCAGAGCGCGCTTCATCAACACAGCTTGTTCTACCACGTTTAAATTCATTTACCCATTTACTTATTGTGGCGGATGTTGGAGCAGATTAACCTAAAGTTTCTCGTAACTCATCTTTTATTTCGGTAGCTTTCATACCCTTAATTATGAAGTATTTAATCGCCGCACGATACTCTGCTTTTTCCCATTTTAACAAAACGACGTGTTGCTTCTTTTTCAATCAGCTGTCAAAAATAAACTAATCAACCGATTTATCTAAATATCGGAATGTAAACATATCAATAGGCAACCTAAATTACAGTGCATTTGTTTTACCAATTAGAGCGCCACCTATGTGTCATTCTCACTACTTGTCAAACTATCCTCGTATAACGAACTAGTATCAGTATTAATGTATGTATTGTATGTACGATGTATTATAAAAAAATATTCCGAAACAATTCGAAAAATACAATAAAAATTGAATTTCAACAGAGATTAAAATTACATTTTCGAGAGAATAGAGATAAGAATCACAAGACGTAAGTATGTAGACTCGTATAGCGAGAAAAGTAAGTTTTTGAATATCGGAAACGCGGATACACGTTTTTTTCATTATGGAATTTCATCCCGTCCAATATATCTTTGATTCTTCTTCCAACAAAAGCAAGAGGCAAACAAATAAATCGTTTTCAAGAGTTAAAGTACACTTTGGCATGCCCCCCTGCACCCTCCGCCTCCCCGCAACTCATACAGACGAAAATAATTTGAATACTTTATTGCTTCATTCACAAACGAATAACACACATCGACTGTTCGGCCGATAAAAGTACAAAGGAAGAGTTTTTATTAAGAAAATTCCCGACATTATGTTATTAGTTGAATAAATATGTTACGTTATAAATGGTGCGGAGGGTGAAGTTGCTATCCACTCGACAGCGGCACGCCGCCCAGTTGGTAGCAGAAAGTATTTCATTGTAAGCCTGTTGTTCGCAAGCGGGGGAGATCCCCATAAAAGTTATCCATTTATCAATGTTAATTATAACGATTATTGTCTCTTTTAGGAAACATGACCGCCGTGTTCTTTATTACGGTATTAGTATCAAGCGTCCTTTTGATTGTCTACACTCACGCTGCTTTTTTACCGAAAAGGGTAAGTATACGAAACAAATGACAACTAAATCTACACACATCTAATTTTGATTAAAAATAATGGGGTGTTACAACGAAGGAAATATAAAGCGAATTTCATTTAGACACGTATAACCTTGGCTTACATTTTAAAATTTGTTTTAAAATGCTTTTTGGCTTTTAAAAAGTGTCAAGTATGAGTTGAACAAATTAATAAAAACCTACACCTATAATGAAATGATGCCCTGCTTGCTGGAGACATATTTTATTGGAAGGGTTATAAGATCAAATTCTGTAGATATCGGTATTACGAGAATGATGTGACGGAAGATTAGACTTACCTATCAATGTTTGTTTGGGAAAGAATTGGTTTATTTTCAAGTGTGCGTTTATAAAAGGCTTGTTGATGTCGTTTGACATTCGTGTTGCGGTTCAGTACTTTTGGCGGATATGCAAGCAATGGAGAAACGATGCCTCTTACAAGGCAATGATTTTTCGCTGGATTATTCGATTCAAACAATGCTATGAGTCTCTAAAATAAAGAACGTCCTGGATTTCCAAAATGTGTTACGAGTATCACTGAACTTTTCCAAATCCTGAATTTTGAAATTTAGAGCTTTCGCATTTAGAAACAGCTGACTGCAGACTTCCGCTGAATATTAGATTTTTCGGCTTTTTTCTATTTCGTTTAATTTTTGGAACATTCCTGCAATTTGATATCAAGGGTTTTGTAGAAGTTGCTATTGCATATGTATCTTTCTAGAATCGATTTGCATATTGTTTGCTTTGGCATAGTTCCAAATTTGAAACACGCATCTCCAAATAGATTCCGGCCACGTTAGAATTTCTGCCCATGAACAAATATCCTTTTTTTTATATTTAGTACTGCGTCAAAGATTCCCAAAGTTAAAATGCATACATCGATAGAGGTCCCAGCATTTGATCTTCCAGAATTTCAGCTCATAAATATGTTCCGAATTGTAGTTGATGAACCAATATGCATTTTCTTTATATTTTGGACTGTATAAAATACTCTCGAAGTTAACACATAAGTCCATGTAAATTCCACAACTTACACTTCGTATAGTAGTGGTGAAGCATTATACGACTTCCAACGACTTCCATCTCCATCCTTAAACGGAAAAGACTTTAAAGGATGATGGATTCGAACAGAATTGAGTGCTGGCAAGACTTTAGAGGAGGTTTTGAAAAAACTCTCAAACAACGGCTTCAGTTTTTGCCTTTAAATAATGGCGTGGCTGTTGAGTTAAGGTTATTGTACTACACTGGGACTTATAGAGAGTGATAAAAGTATCTTTGGTGCAAAAATTGCCATACTTCCATCTCGCGTATAGAAATAAAACTATTCACTATAATAATAATAATTCGTACCTATCCCGCTCGATAAACGACTATGTCAATATATATGCAATACGTAAAAAGCAAGCACTATAAACACTTTCTCCTCTCAAATAGTACCATTTTACTTCGTGAGATGGAAATATAGTTTTTTTTCCGTCACTTTCGCTGAATTGTTAGGATAAGATTACATACAGATGCATAATTAGTTGAGATCACAGATTAATTTATGAGTATTTAATACAGGAAGGACGTGTTAATAGCTGGGATAACGCATGTTGCAACAACTTCTTTCTTCGCGGTGCGATTTTTAAAATCGTTTCTCGTCTAGATGATTGTCGGTAATTTTCTCGACACCCTTCGATTTTGAGGAGAAACGATCAACACTGCTGATATCTCTTAGTGCGAAAATGGTAACAAAGTAACAAAGCCATGGAGCACTTGACACATATCAAGTACACGCTGTCACTCCCGTAGTCGCGGCAAGGCTTGTGATTCACTTGGATACCCACCACAAACGAAAAAAATCAAGGTCTCATCAATCAAAGAATTATTTTTTCTCCGTCTAGGAGGTTATCGTTATTTTTCTCGGCACCCTTCGGTGTTAAGAGGAATAATCAACACTGCTTCCCCCTTTACGGCGAAGATAGGTTAGTAACAAAACCATGGACCACTTGATATACACCAAGTACACACTGTTACTCCCGTGGTCGTGACGAGGCTTGTGATTCACTTGAATACTCATCACAAACGAAAAAAATCAAAGTCTCATAATCATCGAATTATACTTTCTCCCAAAAAGTACATTTACTTAATAAATGAAGTTTTTGAAAATACTTCGTAAGCAAGTCACCTTTAATGGGAAACGTATTCAAATGCTTGGATACAAGAATAATGGAGATTATATAACACAGGCCTGCAAGAAAGTACTTTTTAAAAATTCTTCTAACTTTAGCCACTTTTTTGTGTTTTTCAGTGCTGTATTCAAAAACGAAAATCATTTTTTTTCTATCGCGTAGCGTTTTCTCACAAAAAAAAGATATATTGTATTCTAAGAATAGTAAGTCAAATACAAAAAATTATGGAATATATAACTGATTGATCTTCTTGTTTAATAATCATTGCAGTATCGTTTTTCGCTTCCCATCAAAACTTCGTTTTGTGCTTCTTCTGCTGTAGGATCACTGGCGATCGTCCCTATTCAACATCCAACAGTAGTCCGTTATCATGTTAACATTCCACCATTGTCTTTATATCTTGGTGAAATCTTTCATCTTGTTCCTCGCTGACAGCACCAAGATTGTATGGAAAGTAGTCTAGGTGTGAGTGGAGGAAATGTAACATACTTTTAGACTCATGTTACAGCCCCAATTGAAGCTTTCCAACACTTCAGCTATGACAGCCTTGTCGTCAGGATTTTATCGTTCCAAAGAAATCTGGTTATAACAAGTTTAAAAGGTACCCATGCTGGTTGAATTTGATGGAGCCTGTGGTTGATTGACTTGATCAATAAGGTTGATATATAACCCCTTTCCACAATTAACTTTTGTAAATTCTGTATATGCATTTCGACAACCAAGTTGTCATCATCAGCAGATAATTTCAAAGTGTCGCACCTGGTAAAAGACGGCGAAAAAATTGTACGAAAAACAAACTCCGTACGCGATCCACACCGTTCAAAACCAAGATAATGACAACTTGGTTGTCGAAATGCGTATACAGAATTTACAAAAGTTAATTGTGGAAAGGGGTTATATATCAACCTTATTGATCAAGTACCCATGCTGCTTTTTTCTTAGCCCTGTCTCAGAGATATCCTTCATAAGTTTTCGGACGTCAGGTCCAATAAATACTCCTTTCAATTTCGCCTCAAATAAACCAAGGAATTGCACACAAAGATATCAGCAGCATTCTTCTTACTTGCTTAAAATGCCTAGTTGTCGATAATTTCAAGTGAAATTTGTTACTAAACTTTGCGTAATAGAAGTTTTTTAATATGTTTTCCGTAATCAACAAAAAACTATAAAAATCGCCGATCATATTTTCAAAAATTTTTCCATCGCGGGCCTGTGTAATTGATTTGATAAATTATTTTTTTTATTCACTAACATTTACCGACTTTATATAGATCATTAAAATATCCAATGTTATACGTGCTTATAATTTCCTTTATAATCGTTTTTTATCCAATTAATATTCCAAGAAAACCAATTTTGGGCCTTAACAAAATTAGAATTTCAACATTCACATAATTCCAGTCCCTGGAATATTCGAAAATTACTCCAATATGGATAAAAAGCGGTAGATATTACGTTACTCGTTCACTAGTGGCGTTACAAAATAATTATTTCAGTGGTTTCGCTGTTTAATAAAGGCTTTGACGTGTTAATCTGTTCAACAGGATGGAGTTAATTACTTGACGAAGGAGAACCTGATCGACCCCAAGAAACGACCTTTCTGCAACGCCTTCACTGGTAAGAACACAGACATTCTCCAGAAATCCGCAACCATGCTTGTGGTTTCAATTAATTCTTGTTATAGTGTGTGCGGGTTGACAAGTAGTTAAGTAAGGAGTCGCTAGAATAACGTCGGCCCGCAAGGCAAGAATGTTGGAAAAATATGTGGTATTTTAGCTTGATATAGGGTCTGCGAATAAACTTGTAATATAACTAAGTAAAATATTTACGAGTCGCATCAAAAAGCTTCAAAAATATTTGAAATAGTAACAATGGAATTATTGCCCTTGAATTTTTTAAATAATTTATTCTTTTTTCATTAATTTTTTCATATTTATTATTAGTATTTGCACCCTTTTTTTCAAGATTAAATAATATTAATATATTACGTTGAAACATAAACAACTTCCATTTTTTTATCCTATAATCATAAAGGGTGTTTCAAATTGCGCGTTTTTTTTAAAGAATAAATAAAATATAGATGGCGCACTGAATTTGTCTGGGTATGTGGGCATTTAAAAAGTGTGATGTATGATATTTATAAAAATGGCTTCGTACACGGTGCAACAACGCATTCAAATTGTTGAATTATTCTATGAAAATCAGCGTTCTGTGAAAAGAGTTTTTGGAAAATTACGTGAATTTTATGGTTTACATTATCGTCCATCTGGAAGCACTATTGGTCGAATTATTATAAAATTTCAAGAGACCGGTTCAGAGGAAGATCAAAAAAGTGAAAAATACAGTCATCGTGGTCGTTCACAAGAAAATATTGGTTTGGTTCGTGGAACTGTTGCTGAAGATCCTGGAATGCCATTAGACGACGTTCACAAAAACTTGGACTTAGTGGATCAACAACATGGAGTATTTTACATAAGAAGTTAGCTTTGAAGGCATACAAGGTTGAAATAACACAGAAATTGAAGCCATTAGATCATTCAAAACGGCGTTCATTTGTCAATTTCGTCAATGAACAACCGCTGATTTTTCTCAAAAAATAATGTTTTCCGATGAGGCACATTTTGAACTTGGTGACTATGTTAATAAACAAAATTGCCGTATCTGAGGTGAGGAAAATCCACGAATTATTCATGAGAAACCAATGCATCCCAAACAAGTTACTGTTTGGTGTGCATTATGGTCAGGTGGTGTTAATATTAAATAAGTATCCAAATCCCAATTTTTGATTTTTTATGATTTCAATACAAAATGGCCTTTTACAGACATCAAATTTTTCCATTAAATTTCTAAATCATTTGAAAACCACTAGAGTATATAACACCTGCTTCCAAATTCACCTTTTTCAAAAAAACAACACTAACTATCTTAAATAAATCACCATCGTTGTTAATAATCGTTGTTTATTGACCCTGCTTTTCTGTCATTAGTTACCAAATTTTTATTACGTATTTAAACATCGTATGTTGGGTTGGGTTGACCCTGAAATTTAAGCTTTCGCGTATAAAAACTGCTGACTGCACACTTGTAGCCGCGTTAGAATTTCTGCCCATGAACAAATACACTTTTTTTAATTTGACTAAGCGTGAAATTGCTAATACCATAGGCATCTCAGACGAACGAGTACTCCATATTTTACATGAAGAATTACATATGAAAAAGCTGTTTGGAAAGTTAGTGCCGCATTTGTTAATAATTCAACAAAAACTGGATCGAAAACTAATTTCTCAGCGTAACTTGGTGCGTTTCAAGCGGAATAAAACCGATTACTTGCGTCGTTTTATAACTATGGATGAGACTTGGATATACTACCATGATCCTAAATTGAAACAATAACGATTGCAGTGGACTACGGTTGGTTGTTCAACTCCAAAAGAGGTGAAGTCAGAACGATCGGCAAAAAAGGTTATGGCATCAGTATTTTGGGATGCAAAAGGAATTTTATTGGTTGATTATCTTGAAAAAGGTAAAACAATTAACTCAGAGTATTATTGTAACCTTTTAGATCAACTGGATGCAAAAATTCGTGAAAAAAAGACCCTTTAGCGAAAAAAAAATAATTTTTGATCAAGACAATGCGCCTTCACACAAAAGTGTTTTGACGATGGCTAAATTGAATGAATTAAAGTACGAATTGCTTGAACAACCACCGTATTCACCAGATTTGGCTCCGAGTGATTACTATCTCTTCAGAAACTTGAAACAATTCGTTCGTGGAAAGCGTTTTTCATCGAATGAAGATGCTGTTTCAGCCGTGGAACAGTATTCTGCAGAGCTTCCAGAAAATCATTACAGTGATGGTATAAAATTATTGGAGGATCATTGGAATAAACGTATTGAAGTTGAGGGAGATTACATTGAATAAAAAACTAATTTCATTTAAAAATTCACATTGTTTCATTTTTGCTTTCAAAACTTTTCTACCAACCTGTATAGTATTGAGACAAGAACTGAGCAAAATGGCACAATAAATAGGGATAGTTGATTAACTAATTTCAACTTAAATTTATCTAATTATTTTGCAATTGAAAGAAAAAGCTTTTTGACACGACAAAACAAAGATACTAACGACGGGAATATAACTTATCGAAGTTACATTGAATTTATAATATCTAATCACATACATCTACACACAAATATTTATTTTAAAATATTAGTACACCACTGAACGCACCTACACCAAATATAGTATTTACCGCAAGTGGGAAGTAGATTAGGGGTGAATATGAAAGCGACTGCTGAAATATGAAGAGTATTTTCACGTTCGACAAATATGTATGTCACGCTACTAGTTACCTAAATTATAACATCGTGACGAGAAATATTAAAGATATGATTTGGAATTTATGGATTAACATGCATTGTCATCACTTTGAACCTCAACACACCCTAAAGTGGTTTATGTATTACACAGCAAATCCAAATGTAATTGTAGGAATTTAGAATTAACAACAATTTAAAAGAATTTACTTACGTGGGCAAGGTGAAAAGTTCTCGGCCTGACAGTGAAAGACGGCGATTTAAATTTAAAAAATGATTTTATTTTTCTACATAATCTCCCTTGAGTTCAACACACTTGGTCCAGCGTTTTTCTAACATCAATATTCCTTCCCGGAAGTGAGAGTCTGTAAGGCTGTCAAAATATTCTTTCAACTTCTTCGTTGGATGTGAATCGCTTTCCAGAAACAAATTTTTTCAAATTTGGGAATAGATGGAAGTCTGAAAGTGCCAAATCAGGAGAATAGGGAGGATGGTCGAGCAAATCGTACCTCAAATCCCGCAATTTTCTCATCGCCAACGCACCCTTGTGTGCGGGTACGTTGTCCTGATAAAAAATGATTTTTTTCTTCTTCAAACCAGGCCTCTTCTCGCGAATTTTGGCGCCCAGCTGGTCAAGAAGGTTAGAGTAATATGCGCCTGTAATTGTTCTGCCTTTTTCAAGGTAATCAATTAACAAGATTCCTTTTGCATCCCAAAACACGCTGGCCGTGACTTTTCCGGCAGATGCGATCGACTTCGCTTTCTTTGGCGCTGAACCACCGGCTTCCACCCACTGCTTCGACTGCTGTTTCGTTTCTGGGGTGTAGTGGTGGACGCATGTCTCATCCATGGTGACAAATCGCCGCACAAAATCGGTCGGATTCTTGTTAAATCGGTCCAAAGAATGCTCCGAAAATCGTTTGCGCATTTGCTTTTGATCGACATTCAGCAAATGCGCAGAGCTTTCTCATCTCTAATTCTTTGTGCAAAATGTTTCGCGCCCTTTCTTCCGATATCCCCGCAGCCTCAGCTATCTCACTCACTTTCACTCGTCTATCGTCCAACACAATATCATGTACTTTTGCGATGATTTCTGGTGTGGTTGCGGTTTTTGGCCATCCTTCACGTGGTTCATATTCGAGGAACGTACGACCACTTTTAAATTCAGCTGCCCATTTTTTAACGGTTGAATTTGAAGGAGCAGAGTCCCCGTACACTTTTGTCAACTTCGGATGAATTTCCATAGGGGTTAAACCATCCAAAACAAAGAATTTTATAACAGCTATTCAAGTTTATTCATTTAAAAAAAATAACACGCACGACGTCTACTACAAAAATTCTTGCAAACAAACTACTTGAGAGAACAAGTTGAAAGTTTTCATATGAACTAAAGACACAAACAGCCACGCAGGAAACATAAATTTCTGTTAATAGTAACGCCATCTCTGTGTCAGGCCGAGAACTTTTCACCTTGCCCACGTAGAGTTTTTAGAATTCGACGTTGCCTAATATTAGGAAGGCTGCAGCCATGATGGAACAAAATATAATAATACAAATAATCACACTTCTGTTCTTGCCGTACGTTGAATCGTCGAAAGTTTTGAAAAAAATCTTATCTTCACGATGCGAAAATACCAATAATAAGACGTCGAAATGTAAGAAGTGTAGAGAATATTGCTTCGTTATGAGATAGTATTGGACAAGCTTCAAATTTATGGATTCCTCGTCGTTCTTAGGAATTAGAGCTGGGAAAAATGATGCGGTGTACTTCGCGAGGGACTTGGGTTTACGCCCGTGTAAGATTCAACAGTTGAAGCCACTAGACTCTTTATTTAGAAAAAAAACTTAAATAATTAAAAATAATTATCCTAGAATCCGGTGCTTCACCTGCGGCACTACACCGAAGCTACTAAACTAATGTAAACTCCCTGACTTTACTGCTTGGGCCTTAGAGCAACTTGAGAAGGATCATTTTTTAAAAAAATTAACTTGTTAGATGCAGCTCATTTCTGGTTAAATGGATATGTTAATAAACAGAATTGTAGTGTTTGGCGTGAAGACAATACACGAGATACATTCGCAAAAGTTTACTGTATGGTGTTGTGTAGAATTTGGTAAATTTTGCCCAAAATGAAGAAGGAATTGCAGTAACTGGTAAGCGATACCAATTGGTATTCACAGACTCTGTTGTGTCCAAATTTAGATAAAATTGATTAGAAGAACATGTAGTTCCAACAAGATGGTGCCACATGTCACACTGCTAATGGCACTATCCACCTAGTGCAAGAACAGTTTGGTGAAAGGATAATTTCAAGAAATGCAACTGTATGTAGCCTCCAAGAAGTTGTGAATTAACTCCTTTAGATTCCATTTTGTGGAGTTATTTGAAATTCACAGTCAATGTAAATGAACCATGAAGCCTTAAGGTTGAACATCAAACGCTGATACTAACCCCGAGTTATTGTAATGATCGTAAATTGCTTGCATCTAATTCGCTGGCATGCATGAAGTCGAGGTGAACATTTAAATGATATGCTATTCAAAACATAATATAATTAAGTATGCTTCGAAATAATATAGAAAGTTTGGTTACATCTGAAATAATTTTGATTTTATTTCATTGTTAAATCATATCGTTTTCATTGAAAAACCCTTTCGAAAGAAGAGTCAACCCAACGTGAAAAGCCCTTAATAACGTGTAGATATGTACCACTAACAAATACGTTTAACGAGGATCTCTTTCCACATAATCGCAGATATTGGATTCTCTTCGCATAAACAGTTCGTAGTCGTTGGAACACGAGGGCAGGAGACTGCAGATAATTTAAGCCCGATCATCATTGCAATGCAACTTACGGGGTGATAGAGACTCATAAAGTTCTAAATTTTTGTGTTACCATACGGTTATTTGTCTCGACTTGTCTTATTGCTCGTGCTGCAGTCCTTACGTACAAGGGGAACTGCCCATCATCGCGTATTATGTTTGTATGCTGCGAAGCTAGATGAAAAACGGTGTTGGTGGTCTGAAGTAGTAACATGGTCGTGCTAGAAATGCTTTTAATAGAAAACAACAATTTTTCGAAACGTAATATTCGAACGTGGAGTGACATTTGAAGTCTAAGAGTTCCGCAACACAATACTCAGCATACATCATCCTCTCTTTAAAGCCCATTTACCCTACATATAAGATATTATTGACAGCATCTGTAGAATACTTCCTTGGACACAACATTCAAACCATCTTCAGACACCGTTTCAGCAAGAGATCACGTACCTATTGTGTATCGGATTCCTTACTCGTGCGGCAGTGTATATATTGGTGAAACAAAGCGATCTGTTGGCACTCATGTTTCAAAGCGCGAGCTTTGTACTAAGCTACTGCGTGTAGCTAAATCTGTACTTGCTGAGCATATGCTTAAAACTGGGCACCATATCCAATTCAATTCTATATAAATCCTGTCCCACCTTAGTCATTACTATGATTGAAGAATCCGAGAATCTATAGATATTTTACACTCGCCTACTTAAATCAATTAAAATTTTTAACATAACATTCCGTTCTAGGATGTGGACGTAAAAGATCAAACATCCCACCGCTCGAAGAAGCTCAACCTCAGTTCCAGCATTCTCAACAACACGCACATCAAAACCAGTTACCCAAGCATCACGCCTTGGACGAGTCAGTCGCCAGCCTCCTAGAATTAAATTCCGAACCTGGCATAGAAGACCTGTCCAGACAAATCCTATCCGAAGCTAAGCTCTGGGAAGCCATTCAGGAAGCCAACGTGGAATTGAGGAGAGAACAGGAAGTTATGGACAATCCAGAAATATATCAGAATATCCGAAGCATGCCAAATAATTGTGCAGTACCTCCATGTTATTCGGCCTAAATATCACCTAACGAGATCTTCATTAACGATAATACCCATTATTGCAAGATTTATTTGGGAAAGTCTTTTTAAATTGTTTTTTTGACATATCTTTGTTATGATTACTTATTAGATATTATATAATGTAAATATATGTTTAATGTTTTCTGTTGAATAATAAAGAGTTTGCATGATTTATTTTAAAATTTTTAAACGAAACTGTACTTTGGGAATTTTGTTTTGGAACTGCAATCTTTGTATGCATTTTTATATTGATTATTTCGCCTGTTGAAGGTCTATTTACAAATAAAACTGACAGAAAAAAAAAAGAAATGTCGAAAATATATGGAGAGATGTTAGAAGCATAAATAATAATAACCACAAAGCAGTTTCACACGAAAGAAAAAGAAGAAACAGAAAAGCTTATATATTTTAATCAAACCAGAATGAAAGCACATTATAACATTGAAATGTACAATGTAAATATTATTTTTTATATATTTTTTCATATCTTTTTATACTTATTAATAGAGTTGGGATGTTTTTCCGCCGCGCCAGGATCGTAACAAACGGGCGATGAATACGTTTTTGTATCACTTATGTTTTGCTTTATAAATAACACATTCATCGCTGTTGTTGCGTAGAGCAAAATAGATAAGACTGACAAAATGCCTGCAGCATGACGTAAGTTTCCACATTTGTCTCGGAGAGCAACGTAAGCCGTGCTGAAAAGATGTTTTCATATTTAGAAAATGACCGCTCGACATCTATGTAATACAAGTATAATTAATAGCTAACGGATTTATACGCGCACCATCACAAACTTGTCTTAATCTGGTAAAATGCAAATCTTTATTTATAACAGTCTCAAACTTTTCTATAGTAAGCATTTTTTTATGTTGCTCTTAGCACATAGCAGTCAGTGTACATCGTTCACAATTTGCATTGACTCCACGAATGACAGATCGGTGTTTTGAAATTTTTCTATTGCGTCAAATAAACCTTTATAATGATCGTAAATTTGTTTTAAATCGGTTTTAAATTTTTTTAATTTCTAACTTTCCTTAATTGATGCAACTTCGTTAGGTTTGAATCGTAGAACTATATATTTTATTTGTTAGAACTTCTCGTAATAATAAAGAGTCACTTTTAACCATGTTCCTCAACGAGGGAGAATTGGCTTTGGTGGTTCAGGAATACCAGTCATCTGTGGAATTCTCGAATTGGCTTGGGAAATTTCACAAACATTCTTTTGGTATTTGAAATTAATACATCTACCAATCTTCCAATAATCGGGAAACACTGACGTTTTTGAATTAAATAAATTAATAATTGTGGCTAACTGTTCGCATAATATTCTTACACAATCGTACAAGAAAACTCGGTACTCCATCGTGTCCAACATTCATGTTTGATGAAAATTATATTATTTTCTGCAATTCCATCGTTAATTAAATACACAGAAATTAATTAAAAATTTCTGCGCTGGAGAAGGACTCGAACCTCTATCTGCCGTTTTCTAGACGACTGCTTTACCAATTAAGCCACCGGATAGTGTAACTTCGTGTCCTTTAACACGCGATAAATCGCATTATGGAACAGATCTAATATTTATTTAAAACCCACAGTCAGGTTATTATGATGTCAGTAATTATATATAAACATATAATTATTGACATCATTCATGTTTGATTTCAGATTTCTTACACCATTATAAACCTTTCTCAACGTGTCACAATTAATGTAAAATGACTTGGTATTCAGACTTTCCTGTATCTCATATTGTAATGGATTCTGTGCTAATTTTATACATTGATTCTTCAAGTTTTGGAGATGTTTATAAATTTATGCAAGATAGTGCATTATAATACGGAGCAAAATCAATAAAAGATTTGTTTTCTGACAGTAACTTGGAGGTTTTGCAGTGACCAGGACCTTCCAGAGCTTAAACCTAATTGAAAATTCATGGATTTGTTTAAAAAGGATTGTTTACTTAAGTCCGAATGTAACCCAAGCTGCTTTAAAACTAATAAACTTGAAGGTACTTTATATTAAGGATTTAAAGGAATTAGCTGCGTCATGTATCAGAAGCATGCCAAGAATTACCACTGTGATCAAAGCAAAGGGTGACTTAACAAAATATTAATTTATATTCTTTCTTCATCTTGGCTTTCTGGCTGGAACTGAGTCTTCGACAATATTGGCAGCGACGTTTCGTCACCACTTACACTACCGGTCATATTTATTTGCCCACCCTTAGTTTTAGCCAAAATTATTAAACTATCAAATGTGTACTGAAAATTTATTTATTGTACCAATACAATAGTGTAAAATAAACATAAAATAGTTACATTTTTCTTATATAAAAACTTTATCATTAATTATTATTAGATTTTGCTCTCATCAATGTGCCCACCTTTATTTTGGATAATTGCGGCACATAACCGCGGCATCCTTTCAATTAATTTTTGCAGTGTATCTTCTGTAATTTGTGCCCAGGCTTCTTGAAGTTGTTCCCACAGTACAGTGGTGGATGATAGAGCACGTTCTCGAACCTTCCGGTCCAATTCTTCCCAAAGAAGCTCTATTGGGTTCAGATCAGGACTTTGAGCTGGCCATACCATTATAGAGATTTGCCCTTGCTCTTCTAGTTGACGCAAGTAATCGCCACACAATCTAGAAGTGTGTTTCGGATCGTTGTCCTGTTGAAATACAAAGTTTTCGCCAAGAATCCTTAGTCCTGAAGGAACAGCGTTATTTTCTAAAATTTCCTTGTAGCCCTCTTTTCTTAGGATTCCCTCAATTTTGACGAGATCGCCTACAGATCTTCCACCAAAACACCCCCAAATCATTACCGAACCTCCTCCATATTTTACGGTAGGCGCAATACATTCTGGCAGTACTCTTTCTCCTGTGGATCTTCTTACGAATATTCGCCTTCCACTACCGAAAAGTTCAAACTTCGATTCGTCTGTCCACAACACATTATTCCACTGATCAATCGTCCAATTCTTATGTTCTTTAGCCCAATTTAGTCGTTTTATCTTGTTTTTCTTTCGTAGTAGTGGTTTTCGCAGAGCAATTCTTCCGTATAAACCCGCTTGCCTTAACCTTCTCTGTACCGTGGACACACTAATTGGTTTAGCACGCGCTCTATTCATTTCGGCAGCATTTTCTGGTGATGTTTTTCGTCTATCGCGTCTACTTATCCGTATTAGATGCCGATCATCTGCACATGTCGTCGCTTTGCGTCATCCCGATCTTCTTTTGTTGGAAAATGTAGTTTTTTAAGTTTTTTAACGTTATAATCAACGATTCTGCGATTTAATCGTAATTCTTTTGCAATTTCGCTATTACTATTACTCGTACGATGATAAGCAATTATCATAGCACGCACTTCAACAGATAATTCCTTCGTCTTCAGCATTGCATTAAAATATTCACAATAACTCTCTATTTCACTGTTTTCGCAACAAAAGATGAACGATGACTGACATAAAATTTATTTTCCTTTTTGAGTAACACATCCTAATATTGTAATTAGTTAGTACAATAACACAATATTGGTAATACCTTTCGGAAATGCAGGTAAAATTGTTAATACTGTAGGGATTAGCCTATATAATATTTATGGTATTTTTCCAATTTACGTCACCTTGACGATATATCATAAACAATTTAAGATTTTCGTAGAAATTCATATGGAATTACTTCCACTAATAATATTGTTGAATAATTATAATACAGATTTTTCGAAAGATAATCCGTATTTCAGGAAACACATAAAATTGGGGTGGGCAAATAAATATGACCGGTATTGTATATGAGATCTTTCAGAGCTTAACTTTCAGCAATCGTATAGACAACGACCGCGGAAGTCTACGAGCTATATTAATTCATATTATTTAAAAATACATGTTATATTTTATTTTATAATGCTAATAAAGAGTTCTTCACGTAAAAAGTCGTTATTTTGTCTCACTTCTTGTAAAAATAAAACCAAAAAGTTGAATTTATACGATGGACCTAATTTTATGGTGCGGTACTGTATTGTATGTGTGCATATCACCGATTACATTCGACTTCAAAAAGAATTAAAAACTTTTACGAAATACCATAGGTCACGAAAGACTATCTGCACTGGTAAGTTATGTATAACGGGTGTTTTTTTTAGAGGTATAGAACTTTGAAATGGAATAAAACAAATATGATTTTTTTAAATTGACTTGAAATTTACTTTATTCGAAAGATAATCTTCTGGCATTATAATTTAGCCACGGCTGGCTCGGACGTAGTCTAATCTGGAGGGCCAATTTTCGATGACTTTTTCCAACATTTGTGGCCGTATATCGGCAATAACGCGGCGAATGTTGTCCTCCAAGAGGTCAATCGTTTCGGGCTTATCGGCGTAGACTAGCGACTTCACATGTCCCCACAGAAAATAGTCAAGCGGCGTTAAATCGCACGATCTTGGAGACCAATTCACGGGTCCGAAACGTGAAACTATGCGGTTACCAAACGTTTCCTTCAATAAATCAATTGTGGCACGAGCTGTGTGACATGTTGCGCCGTCTTGTTGAAACCACAACTCCTGCACATCATGATTGTTCAATTGAAGAACGAAAAAGTCAGTAATTATGGCTCTATAGCGGTCACCATTGACTGTAACGTTCTGGCCAGCTTCGTTTTTAAAGAAGTACGGACCAATTATTCCACCAGCCCATAAAGCACACCAAACAGTCAGTTTTTCTGGATATAACGGTGTCTCAACATACACTTGAGGATTATCATCACTCCAAATACGGCAGTTTTGTTTATTGACGTATCCATTCAACCAAAAGTGAGCTTCATCGCTAAACAAAATTCGATTATGAAAATCGGGATCAACGGCAATCTTGTTTTGAGCCCATTCACCGAATCTACGCCTTGCTAGGTGATCGTGTGGCTTCAATTCTTGCACGAGTTGGATTTTGTAAGCACGCAAACCTAAATCTTTCCGCAAAATCTTCCATAAAGTGGATGGACACATATCCAATTCCTGTGCACGATGGCGGATAGACTGATTCGGGTCTTCCTCTACGCTACGCTCTACAGCAGCAATGACTTCTTCTGTACGCACTGTACGACGTCTCTCTGGATGCGTGTTATCATTTAGAGTATACGTGGTGCGAAAACGTTCCACAGTCAATCGAACTAATTGCTCTGATGGACGATTATGTTGACCGTAATATTGACGTAGTGCGCGATACGTATTTCGAACAGAACCATGATTTTCAAAATAAATTTGCACAATTTGCAAGCGTTGTTCAGGCGTCAGTCTATTCATGTTGAAATGACAAACCAAACTAAATATAAATCACTTAACATCTGACAAAATGGCCGCCAGTTAAAAAAGTGTTGCCAACTTAAAGTTCTATACCTCTAAAAAAAAAAACCCGTTAGAAACGCCGTTTATTAAAAAAAGTACCCTTAGATAACTCGTAATAAATCACCTGCATGTTGTAAAGTATAAAAAATAGATTTCAAATTTAAATCTGTTTAACAAATATTTAATTAGTAATTCCAATATATTCATTAGAATTCATTTTTTCCATAAGATCCCCATATAAATTTGACCAGACACAGCCACTGTTGCAGTCAATAAATTGCAAGCTTTGTAATACACAACAGAAATAAAAAATATAAAGCTTGGATAAGCTCTAACAGTAGGTAGTAGTGTAACATTTAATTAATAGATGTGCATTTAATTATGTGCACGGTTCGGATCTGTTACAAATTGAAAACGCAGATCGTTCACTGTTCACGTCATTATTTTTAATGACAAATGGTCAGAGTTTATTACATTGAAAAAATGCAAAACCGTGCAGCCTAAAAGCTAAATCGATACAATGCGCCCGTTATGCAAGCCACATGAAATGGACAGTTTGGTCGCCTATTACATGTAACGAACTTAATCCCGTCTCATTAGATGGCGCTATGGGTCCGTTGTAATCGTATTTCGACTAATAACATTACGTTTCTTTCGTTACACATCTACCACTATTAGTGGCAGTGCAGTTGATATTCTTCGCTAATTCTTTCAAAATATTATCTAAATATACGATGAATAAATGCACCTGATGGTTAGATAATTTTTAAAAAGAAATTTGAAGAGGTTATTTTATATCGATTTATGTTTTTAAATGAAAATATTTGCGAAAATATATTTCTTTTCTAAAATTAATATAAAACGATAAGGTAGAATTAGAAGAGATACTAGAGAGGACATAGGTTTACATTTATTGAAACAGTAGTGACGTACAATTTAGGCACATACGAGGGTAGTTTGACAAGTTGTGAGAATGGAAAAGAAAAACGAATTTTTTAAATACATAATTTTTATTTTTCAATATATTCTCCCAAAAGAGCAATACATTTATTCCAACGGTGCTCCAATGCCCTTACGCCATCTCTAAAATGCGATTCCGGAAGACTTGCAAAATACTCATTTACGAAGATGATAAGCTCGTCGTTAGACGAAAATTTCTTTCCACCTAGTGCCGTTTTCAATTTTGGAAAAGGTGGAAGTCAGAAGGGGCTAGATCCGGCGAATAAGGCACATGTGGTACTAATTAGAAATGCAACTCGTGGATTTTGGACATCGCAACTGTGCTGGTATGCGAGGGAGCGTTATCTTGGTGAAACGAAATATTGTCCGTTTATTGTGGCACCTTTCTGAAGGTATTCAATGAGCAAAATGCCCTTTGAATCCCAAAAAAAATTGATGCCATCACCTTGCCGATAAAGTGGTTTTCACTTTCTTTGGAGGTGCAGAACCACGTTCTAACCATTGTTTCGACTGTTGTTTAGTTTCGGGTGTAGTGTAGTATATCCAAGTGTTATCGCAAGTAACAAATCACCTACAAAAATCAACCGGATTCCGCTTATAAAGGTCCAAATACTCATTGGAAATGGGCAAACGAGTGGACTTTTGATCAGCCGTAATCAATCGCGGCACCCATCTTGCCGAAAGCTTTGGAAGGCCCAATTCTTTCGTTAAAATGTGGTGTACGCGTTCTGTTGAAATGTTTACCATGTCTGCTATCTCTCTCACTTTGAGTCGTCGATCTTGCGTAATAATATTATGGATTTTTATAACCATTTCCTTAGAAGTCACGATTTTGGGTGCTCC
This sequence comes from Dermolepida albohirtum, assembly GCA_031893035.1. Lineage (NCBI taxonomy): Eukaryota > Metazoa > Arthropoda > Insecta > Coleoptera > Scarabaeidae > Dermolepida > Dermolepida albohirtum. The sequence goes on along the minus strand of JAVIWB010000008.1, from coordinate 108,337 downwards.
AGAGCGCGCTTCATCAACACAGCTTGTTCTACCACGTTTAAATTCATTTACCCATCTACTTATTGTGGCGGATGATGACCTAATGTTTCCCGTAACTCATCTTTTATTTCGGTAGCTTTCATACACTTAATTACGAAGTATTTAATAACCGCACGTTACTCTGCTTTTTCCATTTTAACAAAACGACGTGTTGCTTCTCTTTCAATCAGCTGTCAACAATAAACTAATCAACCGATTTATATGAATATCGGAATGTAAACATATAAATAGGCAACCTAAATTACAGTGCATTTGTTTTACCAATTAGAGCGCCACCTATGTGTCATTCTCACTACTTGTCAAACTATCCTCGTATACGCTACCGTCCATAAGTTTAGTCGCACTACAGATAGTTTTAATTGCAGAAGGAAATAAAATATTTAAGTTGATATATTGAAATTTGATCCAAACTAAAACCATTTTACATATTTGGACGTTATTTTACCGAAGTATTTTCTATAAACGAATTAACGCCTCCAGAAATGGTGAAGAAAATCCACAAAGCGGTACTGGATGATCGTCGACTGAAAGTGCGCGAGCTAGCAAACATAGTAGGTATTTCAAAAAGTGCAGTACTTCGCATGTTATCTGAAAATCTGGACAGTGAGTCGGTGCAAGACAATGCACCAGCTCACAAATCCGTTATTACAATGGCCAAAATTAATGAATTAAAGTTTGAATTGCTACCTCTACCCTCGTATTATTTTCTGTTCCTGAACTTGAAAAAATGGCTCAGTGGTTAACGATTTTCCAACGATGAAGAGAAGTGACGTCGGCAGTTAATGGCTATTTTGACGAGCAAGACAATTTGGACAGTGAGTTGGTGCAAAGACAATGCACCATCTCACAAATCCGTTATTACAATGGCCAAAATTAATGGAATTGCTACCGCATGCACCCTATTCGCCAGATTTAGTCCCCTCGGATTATTTTCTGCTCCCAAACATGAAAAAATGACTCAGTGGTCAAAGATTTTCCAACAATGAAAAAGCGATATCGGCAGTTAATGGCTAATTTGAGAAGCAAGACAGTTCTTATTATAAAAAGGGTATCAAACTTATTGAACATCGCTGGGAATAGTGTATAGAGCTAAAAGAAGATTATGTTGTCCAAAATTTTTGTGTTTTCTTTGTTGGGTCGGGTACTTCTGGGACCACCCTCGTACACTAGAAAAATATAATCAGCTTCATTTACTTTCTTTTCCAAGTAATTTTCGACGTAATATCGACGGACTATTAAAAATAATTGCACACTTCTTTCACTTTAATACTAGTTTTTCAGATTATCAAGGATACTATACATATTTTTGAAATTAAAATAGAAATAAAGTATTAAAAATGTAAAAAGAAATCGGGATGGGTAAATATTTATGGACGATAGTATACTTTCCTGCTTTTAAATATTAAAAATAAGTTTACCACTTAGAACATAACTAATATTAAAAAACGCGCATCGTAGGTATATTAAAGTATAAATTTAGGAAAATAAAAATTTGGAAAACCACCAAGCGATTTAGTAATAAAGGAAAACTTTTCGATTATACCTGCAGTCCTGCAAGCAAAAAATAAAAACATAACCGTTTGATGTAATTCTCTTTCCACCCTCGCCGCCCTCTCTCTCACTCTACAAACACTAGCCGCATTTTCCAATCTCTTCACCCCTTAGCCAACGTGAACTGGAAACATGCGGTGATATGACATTATTATCTGGTAATTTTGCGGCTGGTAGGTTGCCTGCACTGATTGGAGGACTGCCAGTTAACTTCGGACACGCCTCGGTCGATTAACGCGCATGTCCGGGCACGACGCGACACGCCCACAATCATATTTCATATTTTCCTAAGATAACCGCCTTGATGAGGTCGAGATGGCTATTATTAAAGTGAATTCGCGCAAAATTGAGATTACCTCCGGCTCGTGTGTTCGAGGGGTATGATGCATCTCCCATTCTCTGCCCTTTCAACGGCGGCAATCGACTTTTCCTCCCACGTTACTCTTCTTATTCGTGTTTGTGCCGCTCGAAACCGCCATTTAGGTTCTTAATTAAATTACGACCGTGATAGTCTCCGATGGTAAAAGGCTAATTTGCTATCGGTGTGTATAATTGATGTAATTAGTTTGATTTATTGGCGAGACTGGAAGATATTTGTTCTCGAAAATTAGTTAAACACGACGACGTAATGATTTTGACATCTGTATTATTCGCATTTGACAATAATGCTTATTTTGTAGTGCTTCTTCTAAAGAACTATGATTTTTATAATAAATATACCGTGCCTTCAATTTAATTCTTTTGTAAATAATGGTAACATTTAATGGAAACTGTAGTTGATTAAATTAATCCATTAAGGTTATTATAACTCCTTTCCACATTAATTTTCGTATTCTGTATACGTATTTCTATAATTAAGTTGTCATCATCAGCAGATAATCACAGTGTTGTACCTGTAACCATGGCAAAACCCGCACACAAAGTCCGTACTAGACTTATTCTGCCGAAAGCCGAACACACACTGTAAATTCGTTTCACGTGATTTAAATTGTATTTTAGTTTTAAACTGCTTGCATATGTAAACCCTTTCGTTAGTCGTAAAGGGTGTTTCAAATTTCGTGTTTTTTTAAAGAATAAATGAAACACATAATTTGCATTCACTTTCAAAAATTTTTTATTGGCGATTGAAGTATCAGTTATGACATTTATATGCCAAATGGCCTCCTCTTGCAGCTCCACAGACGTTCACTCTTTTGTTAAAATTTTCAATGACATTTTGACATAATTGAGGCTCCACCTCACTAATGACGCGAATAATTTCAAAACAGGAATTGATCGTGGATTGTTTTTATAAACCTGATTTTTCACATAACCCCAAAGAAAATAGTCTAACGGTGTCAAATCACATGATCTTGGTGGCCAATTAACATCACCGTTTCTTGAGATTACGCGTCCAGGAAATTTTTCTCTCAATAAATCAATTGATTCGTGTGCAAAGTGAGGTGTAGCGCCATCCTGTTGAAACCACATATCCTCTAGATCAATATTCATTAATTCAGGTGACAAAAATTCCTGCATCATCCAACGATATCGATCACCATTGACAGTTACAGCTTCATCAGCAGCATTTTTAAAGAATTAAGGTCCAATTACACCATCTGACCATAATGCACACCAAACAGTGACTGGTTTAGGATGCATAGGTTTCTCATGAACAATTCGTGGATTTTCCTCACACCAGATACGGCAATTTTGTCTATTAACATAGCCACCAAACTCAAAATGTGCCTCATCGGAAAACATCTTTTGGGAAAAATCAACTGGTTGTTCATTGATGAAATTGACAAATAAACGTTTTAAATGATTTAATGGCTTCAGTTCCTGTGTTATTTAAACCTTATATGCCTTCAGAGCTAAATTCTTGTGTTGATCCACTAAGTCCAAGTTGTTGTGCACGTCGTCTAATGGACATTTCATGGTCTCCAGCAACACTATCACGAACCAAACCAATATTTTCTTGTGAACGACCACTACGACTGTATTTTTCATTTTTTTGATCTTCCACGGATCCGGTCTCTTGAAATTTTTTAATAATTCGACCAATAGTGCTTTCAGATGGAGAATTATATAAACCATAACATTCACCCTTTAGCTTATTTGGATAAATAATAAATGAATTTAAACTATAAAAAAAACAACAATTTAATTATTCCCATGGTTCTCATATGTGACTGAGTCACATTGTGGTATGATTCGTTATAAAATCACTTAGTACGACTAGGGTTAAATGACGTAAAACCTTCTGTATATAGATGGATTGTAGACACTCCGAGAAAATTCTTTGAGAAGGATTTAAAAATATTAGCTTCTCGTTGGATTATGTGTGCATAATTAAATGACGATTATATTAAAAAACTACATTGTAGTCTTAATGAAAAATGATGAAACAGTGCGTTATCATGGCGTAATAACGGGCGCCATTCCCAGTTACGTTGCGGTTGTCGTCATTTTTGAATAAATATGGACCGATGATTTCACTTGCCCATAAACCACACCAAACAGTAGTTTTGTTGTCTGGATGTAACGGCAGCTCTTGAACTTCTTTGGGTTGCTCTTCACTCCAAATACGGCAACTGTGCTTATTGACGTAGTCATTAAGCCAGAAATGGGCCACGTCACTGAACAAAATTTTGGTCGATAACACTGGATCTTCTCTTCAAGAGCGCAAAGACTGTAACAAAGACGATTCGAAACGTCGACCGTTTTTAATTCTTGAACGAAAATTTTGTATGCTTTTAAGTCAAGATCCTTACGTAAAATACGCCAAGTTATGACATACCACAAGCTAGGCTGTCGAGATCAACGTTAAATCAATTCTTCGTGGTCAGCGCGTACATCCTGTATTTTCTTCACTACATGCTGGATGTGGTCTGTGTGGTCGCGTATTATCCAACAATGAAAATTGTGTTTCAAATTTTTCGATGGTATGGCGAATTGTGCGTTCGGTGGGCCGATTGCGTAGACCATAAGTTGCTCTAAGCGCACGAAACACATTTCTGGTGGAATGTTGATTTTCGTAATTTAGCTGAATAATTTGTAAACGCTATGCCGAGCTGAGTCTTTCCATAATAAAATATCACACAATACTTAACTGAAAGAACGCGAATGTTTGACAAGATTCACTCTTTATCTGTCAAAAAAACGCCATTGAAAAATGTACATCATAATGAATCACCAATTATATAATGTTAGAATATATTTTCTTTTGAATTTAAATACATATTTTATAGAATTTAAAATTAAAATTCACAGTAACGACGTTATCTTCTCAAACTTATTAAAACGTCTACGAATTACAAAAAAAAAGATGTATGTAAAATCAGAAATTTGATCATAAGAACGATGGACTTTTAAACGAATTATGTTGGGGATTGCTTCAAAAGCTACCTTATTCATCAGATCTGGTTCTAAATGATTACCATCTGTTCCCAAGCTTTAAAAACCACTACGGAGATGTTCGATTTCAGAGTTCAAATGAGGTAAAACTTGCTACAAATAGATGGATTGCAGACAGTCCGAGAAGGTTCTTTGAGAAGGGTTTAAAAAGATTAGTTTCACGTTGGATTATGTGTATTTAAATAAATGACGATTATATTAAGAAATTACATTGTAATTTGAATGAAGAATTGATGAAATAAAAAAATTATGGTTAAATTCTTAGAGCTTTGGAAACATGCCTCGTATTAAGGATATGTAAAGGGTGTTGCAAATTGCGCGGTTTTTTTTAAGAATAAATAAAATATAGGTGGCGCAATGAATTTGTCTGGGTATGTTGTCATTTAAAAAAATGTGATGTATGACAATTATAAAAATGGCTTCGTACACGGTACAACAACGCGTTCAAATTGTTGAATTATTTTACGAAAATCAGCTTTCTGTGCAAAGAGTTTAGAAAATTACGTGAATTTTATGGTTTACATAATCGTCCATCTAAAAGCACTATTGGTCGAATTATTAAAAAATTTCAAAAGACCGGTTCCGTGGAAAATCAAAAAAGTGAAAAATATAGTCTTAGTGGTCGTTCACAAGAAAATATTGGTTTGGTTCGTGAAAGTGTTGCTGAAAATCCCGATATGTCCATTAGACGGCGTTCACAACATCTTGGACTTAGTGGATCAACAACATGGCGCATTTTACACAAGGATTTAGCTCTGAAGGCATATAAGGTTCAATTAACACAGGGACTGAAGCCATTAGATCATTCAAAATGCCGTTCATATGTCAAGTTCATCAATGAACAACCAGCTGATTTTTCTCAAAAAGTAATGTTTTCCAATGAGGCACATTTTGAACTTGATGGCTATGTTAATAAACAAAATTGCCGTATCTGGGGTGAGAAAAATCCACGAATTATTCATGAGAAACCTATGCATCCTAAACGAGTCACTATTTGGTGTGCTTTATGGTCAGGTGGTGTAATTGGACCTTATTTCTTTGAAAATGCTGCTGGTGAAGCTGTAACTGTCAATGGTGATCGATATCGTCGGATGATAACCGAATTTTTGTGGCCTGAATTAATGAATATTGATCTAGAGGATATGTGGTTTCAACAGGATGGCGCTACACCTCACTTTGCACACGAATCAATTGATTTATTGAGAGAAAAATTTCCTGGACGTGTAATCTCAAGAAACGGTGATGTTAATTGGTCACCAGGATAATGTGATTTGACACCATTAGACCATTTTTTTGGAGTTATGTGAAAAGTCAGGTTTAAATCCACAATCAATTCCTGCTTTGAAAGATGAAATTATTCGTGTCATTGGTGAGATAGAGAGCCTCAATTACGTCAAAATGTCATCGAAAATTTTAACAAAAGAGTGTAGTCTGTGGAACTGCAAGAGGAGGCCATTTGGCAGATATTATTTTTCGCATATAAATGTCATAACTGATACTTCAATTTCCAATGAAAAGTTTTTGAAAGCGAATGCAAATTATGTGTTTTATTTATTTTTTAAAAAAACGCGAAATTTGAAACACCTTTACTATGTAAACCCATAGTATATTTTCTTTAAAATTTAATCACATATTTTATAGGATTTAAAATTAAAATGATGTAATGAATGTAATGAAGTCATCTTCTTAAGCTTATTAAAACGTCTTCGAATTACAAAAAAATTACACAACAGCAGGAAACTTGATCCTAAGAATAACACGGTAAGACCAGTTCACGGTATCCAGCGTTGACGTTAAACAAAAGACAATCGATGTCGTAATTAAAAGCGGAACGTGTAAAAAGAAACGGATACACTGGCGAGAGAGACGAAAGAGAAAAATTCCGAGCGGAAAAAACGCATAATCCCGTAACATGTAGGTTTTATTAAATTGTTATGCATGTATTTATGTGTTGCCAAAACGCTCCTGCAGGTTCATCGGGTGGAATAGAGAGGGAGTTTGTAAATTGGGGGTGTGTCCGCGTACCCAGGACCAACCCCTGTGGCTGGAGGGGTTCCTCCACAACAGAAATCATCAAACAAGTGCACCTTGTGTTGTCAGTTCCGGAACGACAATCCATGTTCATTGTCTCTAATACACCTTTTTACCTAGTAAACTAGCACAACGTCCAGAGAAAAAGGTAACACATCAAAGTGACCGCAGAAAATGTGAAGGAACTTCGAGTGCCGATGTGAACGATGTTACATTATAACTATTCGTCGTCGCTTTCCCATTTTCTGAGCTACCATCAATTAGAGAATCAAAACGCTAACGAAAATGAACACGCGACGACCAATGCGATCACTGAGGAAACTGATGGTTGTAAAAGTGCCACGGTCGCAAATAAGTCCTTCACCATCGCCGCTATATTGGGACTCAAAGGTGATGACGCGAAAAATTCGGGATCAGATTTGAGTGTAGTGAATTTGAGTGTTCATCAGGGTAGTACGGACAGGTCAGTGGTATCGAACTGTTCAAGGTTACAGCTACCGATGAGGCAGACAGGAGCTGCATTACCAGTGCCAGGTCATTATGGTGTTGCAAGCTCTGTCAATTGTACCCCAGCAAGACATACAGGTATTGAGACATCCATTTTTTTAAATTTTAACGAAATATTAATTAATAATATTTAAAATTATATAAAATCATTAATTCTTGTCTAGCAAGACGTACAAATATTAAGAGAAATACTTTTTTTTCATCTTAATGAAAAATTAATTCACAATTATGAAAAATTGCGCTTCTAGATTGATATTAATTTTAACCATTTCTCGTTTACGAATAATAACGTAAAACTATACACAAATAATAGTTTCCGTAGTGAGCTACAATTCCATACAAAATTTATATTATTCTTCATATATAATTTTGGAATATTAAATTGGTATTTAAATAAATAAAAATGGAATTAATTGTTAAAACGTGTTTTCTTTTCACATTAGATAAAGAGATAGAAATAAAATTCATTAAGATACTCGCATCAAAAGACCGTCGGTCGACAGTCTGCTTACAAAATAATAATTTATTTAAAACAATGAATTAATTATTGAATTATATTAATTCGCAGATGCAGCCTTTACTTGATGAAAATCCATAAAAAAATTAAAAACAAAAACTCAGTTGTGTAATTTTCACAAAATAGATCTTCTGTCGCAATAACATTGAAAAATAGTAACAGTTGTTGCGCAAGCATTCTAACTTCTGCAGACTAAATCAAAAAATAGTAACAATTGTTTCGCCAGTATTGTAACTTCTTCAGACTAAATCAAAAAATTGTAACGACTGTTTCGCCAGCATTGTAACTTCTTCAGACTAAATCGAAAAATAGTATCAACTGTTTCGCCAGCATTGTAACTTCTTCAGACTAAATCAAAAAATAGTAACGACTGTTTCGCCAGCATTGTAACTTCTTCAGACTAAATCGAAAAATAGTATCAACTGTTTCGCCAGCATTCTAACTTCTTCAGACTAAATCGAAAAATAGTAACAACTGTTTCGCCAGAATTGTAACTTCTTCAGACTAAAATGTATATCTCACACAAACGGAATATATTCTTGCCAACTAGACTATTATATTTCCAAGGTGGGAGGCTATATACAATTACAATTAAATACATTTAATAGTGGAAAATTAATCAAATCGACTACTACAAGTAGAAAACTACTAGATATAAAATATCTGCACAGTAAAAGAAGTAGATTAGAACTAGAACTATACGAGTTATATTAAAAATTAACAAACAATTGAAATCATTTTGAATTTCAAGAGCGGTGTAATTTTTAAGCATATATATTTCAAAAAACAGAAACTATGTGTTAAATGCCGATGGGGAATCCCTAACTTTTGTCTGTTTCACTTCGTAGAAAAGTAATACACAACCGATGAAAAAGTACGTTTATACAAGCAGGTACTTTGAGACAAGTGTTTAAGACTAGAATACAATTTAAATTACGTGCAACTAATCTACAGTGTGTGTTGACTTTCAACGGTATAAGTCTAAAACGGACTTTGTCTTTGTGCGGATTTTGCCGTGGTTCCAGGTTCAACATTGTGATTAATTATCTGCTGATGTTGACAACTTACTTGTGGAAATACGTATACAGACAATTATTGTGGAAAGGGGTAATACGAGGGTAGCCATTTATATTTCGGGAATAGCAAACAAAAATTATTATCGAAAATAGTTTTATTGCTTTTCAAAATATTCTCCTTGAAAATCAATGCACTTTTGCATTCGTTTAAACCAATCCGAAAAGCATTGCTGCCACTATGAAGTTGAGTTTTGAATGCCTCGATTGCCTCTTCCGGCGTAGAAAACCGTTGACCACGAAGTTTATTCTTGACGTGTGGGAACAAAAAGAAATCACAGGGTGCTGTACAGATCAGGGCTGTACGGCGGATGGCTCATCAATTCAATGTTTTGCCCGGTCAAATATTCAACTGTTTGAACCGACTTGTAAGAACTCGCATTGTCATGGTGGAGAATGATCTGTCGTGTTCGGTTTGTTTTACTTATTTATTCAAAAAAATTTGGCAAACAAATAGTCGTGTACCATTCGGAATTGACCGTTCTATAACTCTCTAAAGGCACGGTTGCACGTGACCGGTTTTTCCGAAAAAACAGGCGACTATTTGTTTTGATGTGCTCCGAGCGCGAAAGAAATACGTAAAACATTTTTTCTAAATTTCACACTACATTTAGTGCAACTAGTTTCGTCTGTTAGGACATTATCAAGCAGACGAAATTAATCGCAGTTAATATACATGTAGTGTGAAATTCAGACAAAGTGTCTTATTTATTCTTGAGTGTAATTGAATTTCACAATGTAACGATCTCAACAATCAACTATTTGAAAGGGTGAATGCGTTAAAATAAAACTACGACTTCATTTCTAAAATTATCACTGATAATGACACCTATAGTTCAAATCAGGAATGTTTTCCAATTACGTGCTTACTGTTTTATGAAATAAGATGTCGACTGGAAGTGAGGATATCAAATTAAATACTATATTTATATTTCTGTCAAATGCAATAATGTACTATGTACCTAACCTATAAACTTGTAAATAATAAATGTAAAAACTGCCAACGCACGTTACCTAAGTGTAAACTTACAAACATAATGAAATAAATTTGACAAATTAGCTGTTAGAACAATAACAAATAACAGCGATAAAATACAAGGAATATAACGATATCGGAACCGTATAAAAGGCAAACTTCATAAGTCAAAAGTGGAAACACTATTTTATTTGTATTATACGTGACACTCGTGTGCATAAACACATGCTCTGCATACGTCTGCATCTATTTTTGCAGGATTTCTTGACAAGACGTAGCGCGTAATTCTATTAGAAAAACGTTTGCGCTTTTTCTTTCTTCAACACATATGACTACGGATGAATTAAACAAATGCCAGTATATGTTCGTATTTTGCAGCGTTATTGATACACCGGCAAACTTTCGTGGTTTATAGTATATTTATTTACATTTATTATCTGCTAAACACCTTGTATTTCTTCGAAGCACGCGCCGCTAATCAAATACTCGCAGTGTCAACTAATCAGTAGTTGATTTCTGTTGTTTTCTTCTGCCACCACGTATATTTATGAGCGTAAAAACAAAAAATTTTAACACCAAAGTAGCGATGAAAAGGTTATAGAGATAACTTCAAATTGTAAATTTACAAAATATTTCCACGTGATTTAATTAATTATATAATAAAATTGTATTTAAATCAAATAATTAACTGTACACATTAAAATTGTCGTTTAATAAATAATAAAGTAATTCTAGTAGTTGATGTTGCTTCAAAAAAAATTTCTTTTGTATTGCAGTCAGAAGCTTAAAACACTTGTCCAATTCGGTGATCCCAAACAAAAAAGGTTGTAAAAGTAAAAGAGTGCGAACAATATTTACACCCGAACAACTTGAAAGACTGGAGGCAGAATTCGAAAGACAACAGTACATGGTTGGACCAGAAAGGCTGTACCTCGCACACACTTTACAATTAACTGAAGCGCAGGTAAATGTTTTCGAGTTTTCAAGGAATTATGGCTTTATTACAATAATTAGAAACTGTGACTATATCCACAAGACTTAAAAATAAATGCTTTTATCACAATGTAATTGTTATTATACGACATGTACTTTAACAACTAAATTGTCATAATTAGCAACTTACAACTTGTCGATTCATAACTTCATTGTGGTAAAGGGGTTTATTTGTAATTTATTGTTGTTATTAAACACATTTTTTTCATTTAAATTACTTAATATCAACACTTGTACATACATGTATTTGTTTTTTTTTATCATTAAGGTTGATATATAACCCCTTTCGACATAAACTGTTGTAATTCTGTATACGCATTTCGACAACTAAATTGTCATCATCAGCAGATAATTGCAAAGTGTCGCACCTGGTAAACCACGGCGAAAAATACCTGTACGAAAACTCCGTACGCGATCTACACCGTTGAGAACCAAAATGTACACAGAGTGTACATTTTGGTGTAGGTCGCGTACGGAGTTTGTTTTCGCACAGGTATTTTTCGCCGTGTTTACCAGGTGCGACACTTTACAATTATCTGCTGATGATGACAACTTAGTTGTCGAAATGCATATACAGAATTACAACAGTTAATGTGGAAAGGGGTTATATACCAACCTTAGTGGTTAAGTTAATCGACCACAGGCTCCATCAAATTCAACTACATGTATTTGTGTTTAGAAATATTATTTTTAAACATAAAATGTAGACTATTAATTAAGACCAATGAGAAACACAAATAGAAGGAAATAATAGTGCCATAGAGAGCGGTGAACTTCATTAATGTTTTTATGCTCGTATATGTTCTATTATAAGCCATGTTGTAGCTTCAACAGTAACATAATCAGTTAATTCTTCAATTTTGTTAATAATAGGCGTTCCTTTTTCTAGAATTCCTGGATCTTTAACACTAAATGACAAATGTCGAGCAAGCAATAGACATCATTCAAGCTTTCGTTGAGGTTTTTCTCCCAGTGTCTTCAATCTTTCCACTCGTCCAGAGCCCTGGTCAGTTTAATTTGGATGTGAATCCAGTATCATTTGATATTGGATATTTTACCGCCAAAGAATAATTGTGTGAAATTACAATCAAATATGACTTCTGGTGATGCTGGACTACCAAGTTTTCTTCTTCAACATTATGCTTCCGTATTATACCAGTTACAACAATATTCAATTTATAAATATCGACTTCGACTATCCCAGACTATTTGGGCGAAAAATATTTAAAAAGAATGATCATAACATCTTTAAATACAAGTCCGTTAGCACTCTTTCGAAGTGTTTGAATGTGTTCTATATAAGAAATTGTATATTAACCTCGATCGTGTCATTCAATGGATCAAAATGGTTTTGTTAAGAGACAAGTCCACCATTAGCAACTTGTTTAACTTACGTAATACATAAATTAAGCTTTGGATGCTTTCTTTACTACTTAATTACTTAACGTTGATATATAACACCTTTCCACATTAATTTTCGTATTCTGTATACGTGTTTCGACAACTAAGTTGTCATCGTTAGCAGTTAAACCACGGCAAAAATCCGAAACAAATTCCGTACACAATCTATACCGTCGAAAGCCAGTGCCTGAGTTTAAGTGGCCTCCGCGGCTACGCTTGCAGAACCATTTTCTTTTCATGAAATTTTCCATCACCAATTCGCAGATTTGCTGCTGTACGTCCTCGATAACTTTACGAATTCCATCTTTGAGATCTTCAATCGATTGTGTGTCATCGGCATAGGCCTTATCTTTCACGTAGCCCCAAAGAAAAAAGTCTAAAGGTGTTAAATCACAAGATTTCTGTGACCAATTGTGATCGCCTCTTCGAGAAATCACACGGTCAGGAAACCTTTCAAAAAAGCGATGGTATCGTTACTTGTGTGGCACGTAGCGCCGTCTTATTGAAAATAAACGTCATCCACATCAATATCTTCCAATTCCGGCCATACAAAATCATTAATCATCGTTCGATAGCGCAATCCATTCACCGTAACAGTTGCTCCAGCCTCATTTTCGAATAAGTAAGGTCCAATAATTCTTGGCTTTTTTTTCCGAGCCCCAAATGCGACAATTCTGCTTGTTAACGTAGCCTCCGAGGTGAAAATGGGCCTCACTACTCAAAATGATTTTTCGATGAAATTCCAGATCAATTTGATGCATTTCAAGGACCCAATCAACGAAGACACAACGTTGATGATGGTCGTTAGGCGTGAGTTCATGTGTTAATTGAACTTTGTAATGTCGTTTATGGAATGCCCAATTCCAAAGATCGACGAGAAATGGACAAACCTGGGCTTTCTTCAACACTATGGGCTACCACAGCAATATTCTCAGTTGTTCTTGATTCTTCACATCACTAACTTGTCCCAACAGCTCAAATTTTTCCACCAGTTTCAGAATTACTGGCCGAGAAGATGCTTCACGACCTGAAGATGCTTTAGTTTTGCGAACTATGACCGCGAAATTTTCACCATTTTTGTGGTGAATTTTAATAATTTCAGTGCGTTGTTGAAGCGTATATCGTTTACTTGTTTACTTGTCATCTGTCAAGTAGTTACAGGTTGAGTCATGACAACTGTTAAAATGGCGGGCTATTGAAAATGAAATATCTCATTGGAACACCTTTTAGTAGCCAAATCTCACTTCCCTACTTTCGTATATCTTTCGAGAACGTAACGATTATTTTTTCACAGGTTAAAGTTTGGTTCCAAAACAGACGGATAAAATGGCGAAAACATCATCTAGAGCTGACGCAGCAAAGATTGGCGGCGCTGAAGCAGCAACAACTCCTACTCGACGAAACGCAGGCGGACACGCAAGACACGAACAGTTCGAGCACCGACACTTGAATATCGATAATAACCATCATGTAGATAAAATAAAAAAGAACGTCCTGATCTGTATATAAATTTTATTCAAAATGAGTATCGAATATTTTGTTAAAATAATATTCTGTATTTCCAAAGGATGAAGAGCGAGTTACCAAAGAATTTTTTTGAATATATGTATATATTTAACGTATGCGATTTTTCGAAATATATAAGTAATTGTATCTATACAATATGTTAGAAATTTTTAAAATAAAATTTATGTGAAACCACGTAGATTTGTTTTTATTCACGACTATGCATGTATCACAGCTAATAAAAGAAATGATGGTTCTTTATAAAATGCTTACAAAAGCATCAAATTACTTTACGAAGCTGATACAAAGTTATTAAATAATTTAAAAGTCTGGATAAGGATTAAATAAAAATATACGAATGGAATTATTCAATTGAAGTCTTTATAATAGGTGCGATCGATTTACCATGCCTTTTAAATGATCTGAATAAAACAAATAAGTGTCTAGTACGAGTAATAATGGGTTGTTAGGAAAATTATGTTCTAATAATAATAATAATATAATTTATTGCATAATAGAGCAAGGCTAGTTACAGAGCAAAATAACAGATGGTACAAAGTATATATAAAAACATAAGTAATTAGACTGTACGAGGTATGGCAATTAAATAATGAAACTGTGCTTCTTCCATTGCACAGGAGCATCGGGCGAGGCTATAACTGAAATATCATTGACCTTCATACTTCCCAAGCAACAACCCGTAGTTTCGTCTCTCTGTCTGCTTTAGTTAACTTTCGAGCTTTTTTTGTAGAGGACACTGTTATTTAGTAGTGCTAATGGTTAACATAGAAATCGAGCAGCAAATTAACCTGAAATTCCTTGTCGAATTAAAAAAATTGCCAATAGAATGCTTACAAATGTTAAACGAAGTGTTTGGTGATACTGTTATGTCACGTGCGTGAAAGACACGACAGAAAAAAGTACGGATGAGTAAGTCGAAATTGAAGGCAATGTTAATCGTTTTTTTCGATATTTGGGGTGTTATTATGACTGACTGGGTGTCTGGGGGTCAAACAATTAATCAGAAATACTACAAACAAGTCCTAGTCAAGCTGAGGGAATAAGTAAGTGGAAGATTTGTGGAAGAACGATGGAAAAATATAAAAACGAATATTATGAAATATATAATTATATATAAATATTGCTCGTATACTTTGGCAAAATTAGAAATCATTGCAATAGGACAATAGTTTATTATCGATTTGTCACCTTTCTTTAAAATAGGCACAATTCTAGCACATTTCCACAATTTCAGAAAGACAGATGTACAAGTCGAAGAATTAATGATTTTCAGCAAAAGGGTTGTAAGAATATTTCAAGCATTTTTAATCAGAAAACTTGTACGTGTTTTTTTATAAATCAATTCTATATCGTCCGTTCTATTTTTTTCTCCAATTTTTGGTGAATTTTATAATTCATTATTCATTGAAGGACCTGCCTTTATCGGTGAATAATTTTGACAAAGTGCTGAGTATATATTTAGAAAAGAAGTTCTTCGTATTTAATTTCAAATTCTTCTATTTTTTGCGTATTTTTAGGGGTGCATAACTCAAATATTAATATTTTCAAAACCTGGCAAAAATCATCAGAATTCTTAAGAATGTCAATTGATGCAACATCTTAACTTTACAAAAGTTATAAAAGTATAAGTAAGAAAAATTGTTAATTACTCTTCCTCAATAGTTAAATGTACCTGAAACGAATACTGAAACCAAGAAAAAAACGACTATTCACACAACCTTATTATTAGAGTATATACAATTATATATATATATATATATATATATATATATATATATATAAAATTTTCTATAAAACGCTGGGTTGTTGTTGGTGGAGTCGATGTAGAGCGCTCACTTTCTAAATATAAGAACATCTTTTCAGATCCGTTATCTATTTTTAAAGATTATTTGAATTATATGTGTATTACATCTGTAGATGTCGAGTGGTCATTTTCTAAATAGGAAAACATCTTTTCAGCACGGCGTACGTTGCTCGCCAAGACAAATGTGGAAATTTACGTCATGTTGCAGACATTTTGTCAGTCTTATCCATTTTGCAATGCGCAAAAACAGCTGTGAATAATGTGTGTTATTTATAAAACAAAACATAAGCGATATAAAAAGCGCATGCATCCTAAGGTCGCCCGCTTGTTCGTCTTATTACGATTCTAGTCCACGAGAAAAATATTCCAACTTTAATCATAATGTAAAACCAAATATAAAAAAAAATTCAAGCAATCAATATTTGTAAAATGGTAATGTGGAATTCAGGCATAGGGAAAACTTGAAAAAGTGTTTCTAGAATAGCTTATAGAATTCAAAATGCAATAAAAACTACGTCCTTTGATTTAAAATAAACGACTTGACAAGTTTCGGTTTGGCCGGAAGTGCAGTCATTTTAAAAATATTTTTCTTGAATAGAACGTGAACACTAAGTTTGCCCTAATATTGTACTAGGTTTACCGGAAAGTCATTACTGGTTTTTCTAACAGATGTCGCTAGTCTTAAGTATGCAATGTTATAATTTGACACATATGTGTCATTTTATTCTACTGACATCAAGCTTCAAAGCCTTACATGTTATATTTTACGAAAGTAACACTGTCATAGATTTATACCTCTTTGAAAATGTCGAGTTTCGTGTCTGGAAAAGTGCATTTGCGGCACGCTAGAAACTTATGGGGAGCATGCTCCAAGCATATAAACATGTGCGGCGTGGTTTCGACAATTCAAAAGTGGTGATTTCGATATGCAAGACAAAGAACGTTCTGATAGGCCGAAAAAGTTTTAAGATGCGAAACTGCAGGAGTTATTGGATGAAGACCTAACCCAAATTCAAAAGCAATTGACAGAAACGTTAAATGTGGCCCAAGAAATAATTAGCGACCGATTACGAGCAATGATAAAAATCCAAAAGATGGGAAAATGGGACCACATCGATAAAATGACAGGCAAATGGAAAATCGAAAAATCATCTGTGAAATGCTGCTTCAAAGGTATGATCGGAAATTATTTCTGTATCGAAGAGTGACAGGTGATAAAAAATGGATTTATTTCGAAAACTCTAAACACGAAAAATCACGGTTATCAACTGGCGGAGCCGGCCGGCCCTTGGGCTCCAAGGCCAAATCGTTTTGTTCGCAAGACTATGTTCTGTGCATGGTGGGACCAGAGTGGCGTGGTGTATTAAAAACTGTTGAAATCTGGTGAAATAGTTAATACTGATCGTTGCCGACACAAATTATTAATTTGAACCACGCATTGATAGAAAAATGTCCAGAATGGGCCCGAAGACACGGTAAAGTGATTTTACAGCACGATAACGCACCGTCTCATACAGCAAAACCGGTTGAGGAAGCGTTGAAAGCACTTGGATGGGGCATAATATCTCACCCGCCGTATTTTCCAGACCTTGCTTCGTCCGACTATCAACTTTTCGCATCAATGGGACACGCGTTTGCAGAGGAGCACTTCACCAATTTCGAAAAAGTTAGAAAATGGCTCGTTGAATAGTTTTGCTCATAAATTATCTCAAAGATGGGCAAGATGTGTAGAATCAAATGGCCGATACTTTGAATAAATAAATTTTTCCATTTTCTTGAAAATTATGTAATTTTTTTACGAAAGAACCGGTAATGACTTTCGGGTACACCTGGTATATAATATGGAAATGGAATAGGAGTGAATATTTCAAGCAATTAATTTAAATAATACCAGCCAGGACGTGTGTGTGAATAAAGACCAATTGTAACAGAAGTAACAATAAATAGAAATACAGCAAACTCTTCGTTCCGCATAATCCACGTCTATAGTCGAAACAAGAAAACAAACCAAAAATCCCCTCTCCGGCATATCTCAACAGAAATAACAATTTTATCTCATCACAGCGACAAGTTCATACCGACTCGAGTCGATCCACCTTCTATGTCCTTCCTTTTTCCTAGCACGGGAAACCCGCCTTGGGTCCGAAACGTGCTTTTACTGACGGCATGCCATATTCCGCCGACAACAGAGAAAGGGCCGTTGCCGAAGCCGTGGAATGCGAGGTATTTCAATTAATCGACGAATCAAAAGAGGCACAAGCGTCGCTTTATGCCTCCGAGGCCGCAGAGACCCCGACCCCGTGCAGAACGCGCTCTCTCTAATATCATCAAGAGGCCCCCTACCGATTATGCTCGCCTATCTGTTGTTAACCATTGTGCGATATGACCCTCTTCCCTCCGGATCGGCCCGCTCCACGCACCCCACGACGGGTCTACTGTCGACATCGCCAACGTTTAACGCTAATTTGTATTATTAGCTTCTGAATCCTGTTAGGGTCGGAAGCTTAGTAAGTACAGATTTTTCTCATAATTTCCATGCGTTTAAATCGTTTTACTGATACGTATTTGCAGTGTTTTCTTTTACAATAAGTTTTCTTCCCTAGAAAATGTTTGTGTCATTTCTTCATTAAATAAATACATAAATTGAAGCTAAATATTTTTAACTACAATTGCTGTAGGTTTGCTTATTTTATAAAGGTTCAAATTTGAATGAAGATTGTCACTGATTTAATCAAAAAAAAATCTGGATCTGCGGTAAAACTCGCACAGAAACAAACCCATAGACATTCACCGTCGAAAGCTAAACCAACACTGTAAATTCGTTCCACATCATTTAAATTGTATGCTATTCTTAAAAACAAACCACTTATCTCAAAGTACACCCCCTGTTTACGCACGCGAACCTTTTTTAACGGTGGTATTTTTCTTTTACAGGAATTGAAACAGACAAGAATATATTATTGCACCATCATCCATAGTTAACATGGTTTTTGTTTTTTGAAATGTATATTCGTAAATGTCGTGTTAATTTTGAATGTAAATCGCACAATTCCAATTCTAATCTACTTCTTTTTCTGTACAGATGGTTCATTTCTAGTTTTAACCATTTCATTTTCGCGTGTCAGTTATTTTCTTCAATCCCAAGGAACTCTTGCCTATGTAAGTACAAGATCATTCTGGAACTATTTCAGCATTCGTACGCAACGTTTGTTTATTTTTCACTATTTATATACATGTTTCTGTTAACTCTCCAGACCACGTCGCTAGTAACAAAATACTATCGATAAAATATGCAAGTACATAGTAAAGTTTTAAATAGATACCGCAATCTTTTTAAAAACTGCAGTAGAAAATTAACTTATGCATATATACGTAATCAATATGTTACTGCTACAATTCTTTTTTTATTGTTTATGATTTCATATTTCTTATGAAATGACTAATACACAATTACGCGATATAATGTATTGATTATTCCAACATCCTGGCCGTTTAGCACGAACCTCAACATTTAATTTTTGTAGAAGTTCTGCATAATATTGTCCGCTTATTGTGGCACCTTTCTGAAGGTAATCAATGAACAAAATGCCCTTTGAATACCAAAAAATTGATGCCATCACCTTGTTTACCGATAAAGTGGTTTTCGCTTTCTTTGGAGGTGCAGAACCACGTTCTAACCATTGTTTCGACTGTTGTTTAGTTTCGGGTGTACTGTAGTGTATCCAAGTTTCATCGCAAGTAACAAATCGCCTACAAAAATCAACCGGATTCCGCTTATAAAGGTGCAAACACTCATTGGAAATGCGTAAACGAGTGAACTTTTGATCAGTCGTAAGCATTCGCGGCACCCATCCTGCCGAAAGCTTGGAAAGGTCCAATTCTTTCCTTAAAATGTGGTGTACGCGTTCTGTTGAAATGTTTACCATGTCTGCTACCTCTCACTTTGAGTCGTCGATCTTGCGTAATAATATTATGGATTTTTATAATCATTTCCTTAGAAATCACGATTTTGGGTGCTCCAGAGCGCGCTTCATCGACACAGCTTGTTCTACCACGTTTAAATTCATTTACCCATCTACTTATTGTGGCGGATGATGACCTAATGTTTCCCGTAACTCATCTTTTATTTCGGTAGCTTTCATACCCTTAATTACGTAAGTATTTAATCACCGCACGATACTCTGCTTTTTCCATTTTAACAAAACGAGGTGTTGCTTCTTTTTCAATCAGCTGTCGAAAATAAACTAATCAACCGATTTATCTAAATATCGTAATGTAAACATGTAAATAGGCAACCTAAATTACAGTGCATTTGTTTTACCAATTAGAGCGCCACCTATGTGTCATTCTCACTACTTGTCAAACTATCCTCGTATTTTTTTTACAAACAATATCTTGGTTAAATTTAGACATCCTTCGTAATGACATAATAAATTCCGAAATGAGTATACAACATTTTGTTAGCAAGTGAAACATAAAATTAAAAAGTTACATTTACATTTCACAAGCTTCCTTCAAATTAACACTTCCCACTTATTTATCAGATAAGATTATATGAGCAACGTTGGAATTTTACCAACGTTCTCGTTAATTAATTAATTCTCTTCTCTCCAGCGTTTTAATATCTTCGCCGGAGCGAAGATGGGCCGCCCAACGTTATTGATCCAGTCGCGCCGGCTAATTTAGCGGTACAGCGAGCAGGACAAGTTTATTGGTAATTTACTCATAACATCCTATCTCTGAATTTGCAGTTAAGAAATTAATTACCCCTTTTCTCAACAGCGATTAACAATAGAGGGACTGGGCACTTTCTTAACGAGGTAATTTTCCGAGAATGACTTTATTCTGGTGGAGGCTTAGTAAAATGACCATATTTTAATAAGGGCATATGTTTGCGGATTCGTAAATTCAAACTTAATGTAAATTATGTTTGAAAATAGCTTTCGTTCGACGCACACGATTGAGAGGAACTTGAATGGATGGACTCAATTTTACTATTCATTATTAACAATTTGTTATCAATAACATTCTTTCATAACCTTACTTATAAGCTGCCAAATCATGGTGACCAACCAGTGCCGCTAATCACGGAGTGCGTTACAGTACATCGTTACAGCTGTGAGAGAACTGTGATATGCAATATTTGTCATGTTGAGCGTGATCGTTTCTGTGTATAGCTTAATTATAAGCTATACACAGAAAAAGGTTATGTTAGCGTCAGAATTATTAGAAAACTGAGGATGTACCACGTGTATTGGAAAGTCGTTACCCTTTTTTTCTAACAGGTGTCGCTAGGCTTAAGTGTGCAATGTTATGATTCGACACATATGTCATTTTATTCTACTGACATCAAGCTGCAAAGCCATACATGTTATATTTTGTAAAAGTAATACTGTCGTAGCTTTATACTTATGAAAATATCGAGTTTTGTGCCTGAAAAAGTGCATTTGCGACAAGCATTACTTTTCTTATTTAATCAAATGAAAAAAGCCGCTAAAAGTCATCGTTTGCTGGTAGAAACTTACGGTGAGCATGCTCCAACCATAAAAACATGTGAGGCTTATTCAAATGTGGTGATTTCGATGTGCAAGACAAAGAACGTTCTGGTGGATCGAAAAAGTTTGACCCAAACTCGAAAACAATTGGCAGAAGCGTTAAATGTAGTCCTGGAAACGATTAGCGACTGATTACGAATAATGGGAAAAATCCAAAAGATGGGAAAATAGGTGCTACATCCAATGAATGAAAATCAAAAAATTGTCTGCGAAATGCTGCTTCAAAAGTATGATCAGAAATCATTTCTGCATCGAATAGTGACGGGTGATGAAAAATGAATTTATTTCGAAAACCCTAAGTGCAAAAAATCATGGTTATCACCTGGCGAAGCCAGTCCATCAACTCCAAGGCCAAATCGTTTTTGTCGCAAAACTATGCTCTGTGTTTGGTAGGACCAGAGTGGCGTAGTATTTTACGAACTGTTGAAACCTGGTGAAACAGTTAATATTGATCGCTACCGACAACAAATTATCAATTTGAACCATTCATTGATAGAAAAACGTCCAGAATGGGCCTGAAGACACGGTAAAGTGATTTTACAGCACGATAACGCGTTCATACAGCAAAACCGGTCAAGGAAGCGTTGAAAGCACTTGGATGGAGCATAATATCACACCCACCGTACTCTACAGACCTTCCCCGACTATCACCTTTTCGCATCAATGGAACACGCGCTTGCAGAGCAGTACTCCGCCAATTTCGAAGAAGTTAGAAAATGAATGGTTTTTTGGCACGGCATCCATAAATTGCCTGAAAGATGGACGAGATGTGTAGAATGAAATGGTTAATACTTTGAATAAATAAATTTTTCCGTTTTCTTGAAAATTATGTTCGGTATGTCGGTAATGACTTTCCGATACACCTGGTACACAAATTACTAAAAGATTTTCTAAATTGAAAACATGATATTCGATGGGTGATAGACCAAAACGAAGGTCTATCACCCATCGAATATCGAAACTTATTAATTGCAAAATTCCTTCAAAAATTTTGTAAATAATAAGTTTCTATAATGCAATTTTGGCACATTGGAAAGACTCGAATTCACCATTCGTTGTGGCCTAAGCCATTGGGTTATTTCTTGTGGGGAACTCAAAAGAATATAATTTATAAGGAGCAATTACAAAATCTAAAAGATCTAAAATTAATTAGAAAACTGCTGGATAATGTAGTGATAAAATATTTAACTCACAAAAAGAGAAATTGTAAAACTCTTTATTGATAAAAATTTTTAGAGGCGAATTTTGAAAAATTTTTTAAAAAAAAACGCGAAATCGTACCTCCTAGAAACACAATTTCTGCACTTCTTTTGCAATCTGCACTGTTTTGAGTTACTATTGAACAATTCTTGAGACATTAGTCCATGAGATTTGGATTTTAAAAATTATTTTTAATTTTAAAATTTTGTTTCACAGGAAGATTATAGCTAAACGTTGAATGGTTGACAACGTTCTGCGACACCAGCATCTGGAACATAAATCAGTTTTGACCGGGAGATGAATTTCGATTCATTTCTACCACCATTTATTGAAATACCTGTTCTCGTCCGTTCGAAAAAGTTACACATAAAAAACAAGTTGGCAGACGGACGTCGGATCCTCAAAAATAAAACAAAAGCTCCGCCGAAAGCTGGAGCTGTCAGGGTACCGTGCTTAAAAAAATCCCGCATGCACTCCGAACCCATCTCACCTCGACCCATCCTCCCGCCACATAAAGGCAATAAATAAATACCGGAATCAAATAAAAGCAAAGCGTTCCGAGGCTCTGTGCGTCTACTAACCGAAAAAAAAGTAATTACACATCAAACGATTCTGGGAAAAATGCGCTCCGGAATTCATATTGTTTTGATGGCATAACGAGCCGTGTTATTATTATTATTGTAACAGTGGCCCTTATATAAACTGTCATATATCAAAGGGATGAAGAGCCAAGGGTGTACGTTGCAGCGAATGGAGGAGGGACGCTCACAATAGCAGAGTGGGAAGGAAGTCGAAATTAAAATTCAAATGTCAGATATAACGGGTGTTTAATAAAATATTCCTATTGGCAATGGGTTTTTTTTTTATTAAATTTTGTTGTCGAATTTAATTTATTTGTAAATTAAAGGTACAAAGTTTTTATAATTATGTAAGAATGTTCTTGTAACGTGTAACGGTTTAAATCTGAGTAATAATTTTCTCTTTTTTTAATGTCATTCTTTTATGTAAAATGCTGTCTATTGTTTTAATTTCCGATTCGACTTGAAGTGCACGAGACATTCTTTTTTCAAATTAAACAATATTATTTTATTTCTTTCGAAGAGAAACGTTTTTTCAAAAGATCAACAGTTTACTAAATATTGCTATGTATTTTAAAATTACGAGGTTTATAGAATATATCATGAGAAACAGTCTTGTATATAAAATACGAAATATGTGACTTAGTTGAAATACACATTAACGTCTACATTTACATAACTAATATAATAAAATTATGTTCTTAAAACCATGTTACTTTATTATTACTTTGTACATCAAAAGGTAAATGTATATTTTACCATATTTTAAATATGATTTTATTTTTGAAATGATATGTTCTTCAATATAAACTATCTATTCGAAACCATAAGGAAAAATGTTTCGGAGAATCACTCATCGTCAGGCAGACTTTTAATATTCTTTTATTCGACAAATCGCCGTGGTGCAAGCGTCTGTCTATATACGCTCTGGAAACTTTGTTTCCGACATACCAGATAGACGCGTTCTCGCTTTGTCATTCAATACATTTTTGGACGAAAGAGAGAGGTAATAATTATTTATCATAAGGAATAATAATAATATATTGTTCTGAAAGGGATTGACAAAAGGGCTATCACTATGTTCAGCTATAAAGCAAAGACTTATTAAATTAAAATGTGCACATGAATATCATTTTTAATATTAATTTATGTATAATTTTAAGGTCTCAAATTCTTTACGTTTCATTCACTTTTTAAAATACAACCATAATACCATTTACGAAAGGATATACTACTGTGGGCAAAAAATAGTAAGACTTTGTTCATAATTTTTAAATTCTTAATTTATTCTTCCAAATCTATTTCGTCCCCCGCAAAGTAATCCCCCCTGGCCCCAATACACTTGTGCCAACGTTTCTTCCAATTTTCGAAACAGTTGTTAAAGTCAATTTCAGGAATAGCCTTCAATGCGCGTAGCGATTCACGTTTAATGTCTTCAATTGACTCAAAACGGTTTCCCCGGAGTGGTCGTTTGAGTTTGCCGAATAGCCAGAAGTCACACGGAGCTAAATCAGGCGAATACGGTAGTTGCGACACGATATTGGTTGAAAATTTGGCGAAAAACTCAGGAAGAATTAATGCAGTATGCGACGGTGCATTATCGTGATGCAAAAACCAAGAGTTGTCGGCTCATAATTCCGGCCTCTTTTTACGAATAGCATTGCGTAAACGACGTATAACACTCAAACAGTATTCTTTGTTGACAGTTTGGCCGGTCGGAAGGAATTCGGAGTGCATCACACCTCGATAATCGAAGAAAACTGTCAACATAACCTTGATTTTTGACTTGCTTTGATGTGGTTTTTTGGGCTTCGGCTCACCTTTGGTACGATATTCGGCCGATTAATCGTCTGTTTCCGGGTCATAAGCGTAGATCCAAGTCTCATCTCCAGTTATGATGCCTTTCATTTTGCCTTGATAGTCGGAAAGCATTGTTTCACATACGACGCTATTTTTCGAAAAAATTGAGTGATTTTGGAACAAATCGTACTTTCACTTTGCTTAGGCCCAACTGATCTTTCGAAATGGTTTTCACTGATCCTTCCGATATTCCAACGATGCCAGTAAGGTCTCTGACTGTTAATCGTCGATTCTCAAGCACCAATTCCTTGATTCTATTGACGTGTTGATCATCAGTTGATGTTGATGGCCGTCCTGGACGTGGTTCGTCATCAACGCGTTCTCGACCCTCTTTGAATAATTTGTACCAATCAAAAACACTTGCTCGCGACAAACAATTATCACCGAAGGCCTTTTGCAACATTCTGAACGTTTCGGCACCAGAAATTTGATTCCGTACACAAAATTTAATGGAACTTCTTTGTTGAATAATTTCACTCATTGTAAAAATCGCCGAATGCACTTTTTGTACTTCAGAAAGACAAGCGTATACTAAACACTAATGATTATTTTGATGTGACATTTGGCACAGATGTCACTGACAGTCATACCGACCTAGAAAAAAAATATTTCGACGAATGGGTTTTCGCGGGAAATTTAAATTAAAAAGTCTTACTATTTTTTGCCCACAGTAGTATAGTCTTCTTTTGTATGTAATAAATGATTGTTTTTAATTAATAATTTTATCATTTTATTATGAAAAATAAACATTAATGTAATTGCTATTTATGTCCATATAAACCTATCTCAAGAAGTACCACGGTTAGTGGTGAATTTGAGTCTTTCTAATGTGCCAAAATTGCATTATAAAAAGTTATTAATTGCAAAATTTATTCAAAAATTTTTGCATTACATATATGATGTATAAAGCGATTTAAATTAGAATTTTTCAGTTTAGCATCGTAAAAACGCATAATCATATGCAATGAAGCAACTCATTTTCTACTTGTACTGAAAAAATTTTCTCAGAAATTTGAATCCTAGAAAACGTAGGTATGACTTTTCCTGCAGACGGAACCGTTTCCGCTTTTTCTTGTCACACTTTCACTTGTTCTCACTCACTATTTGGATTGAAGCTTTGTCTTTAGTAAATAATTATGAATCTATGTTTAGCCACCGTTATAAGATGTCACAGATGGAATCATTAGAATCGCGTTTAAATAAGTTTAAACATTTTTGGAAAGTGTTTATTCCAAAGCGTTTATTTTCGACTATTTTTTAATTAATTTAATCAACCACAGTCGTCATTAAAATTTACCTTAAAAAATAATAGTTTAAAGTCATTGCACATCAGTAAACGCTCGGCTCGTGTGCTGACATTTCCAAAGGCCCTAGAAACGATTTTTGGAACGAAATGTACTCGTATCTATTCTCTCGATCTTGAGAGAATTAAATACAAGCCATTAAATTTATTAATAATCGTTTAACTTAAACGTTGAAGCAAAAGAGAAGCGTGTTTATTACATTTGATCAAAGATGCAATACATTTATTTTGTTTTAATGTTGGTAATTAGGCATTTAATCGTTATTAAATAGTTTCAAAAATATGACCGCATCAGAATCTTTTTAATATTAAAGTCGTGAAATGGGTTCAGCGTTGAACGTTTCTTTTTTTTACGGAGACGGCGAAAGAGTTCACCTCCTCGGGTTAAATAAGAAAGGTCCGAATGAAGAGACAACGAACGATACACGAAGCGGATTCAGAGAGAAGGTATCTGAATCAGGGGGATGATCTATTTGTGGAATGCGGAGATCTAACGTGCGCACGCTTGACTTTTAATAAAAGCGAGGCGAATGACTATTTTATTTTCTTTCGGATGAGAAAAGCAGCTTTTATTGCCCCTTGTTGATGCGAGTGGCCGATGTACCGGGGGGGATGAGGGCTGCGCACAGTCAACGACCATGACTGCAATAATCTCTCTGCGATAACAACAAGGGTTCTCGGTGTCATATTGTCACCGAATTACACTGTATTAAAATATTTAATCGATTGTTCGCGAGCATACAAATTGATCTACCCCCTGTCCGTCACCCGTTTTAAATATGAAAAGCGTTCTTTTAAATAAGGACATTAGTTATTGTCTCTAATGTATGAAAAGTAAGTAATATTTTGTATTCTATTTGTAGATATACCTCTAAGTAGATGACGTAATAAGATACTTTAATATACGCAGAAGAAAAATCTGAAAGTGAATGTAGAGACAAATTAAATAAATATTGCCACTTTCGTCGCCGCTCTACTTATAAGTTAACATTTTAACATGGTTTTTCAATGTTTTATCTAAGGATTTTTTTTGTGGCGGGTAACCAATTGGGTCATAAATTTTTTTCGACTTGTTACCACCACGGGAACGACTGTGTGTATTTCGTGAGTTTAAAGTGTTTCATAGCATTGTTACTAACCTCTACAGATGGGAGGTAGTGTTGATTATTTTGCTGATTATTTTACTGAAGGGTATCGGAAGAGGTACCAACCATTTCAAATACAAGAATTGATTTTAAAAATCGCACCGCCTGAAAAGAGGTTCGAACTATCGACTTTTCTATCAGGTTGCTACATATGAAATGTCCGATTTTGTAAGGAATAACAAAAGTCTAAATTTAAAAAAATGTAAATATTTATTCTGCAAAATAGTCTCCATTTACATCAATAGTTTGTTGCCAACGGCCTGGAAGCTGAAAAATTCCCTTTGAAAAGAAATCTAGGTTTTGACGGCTCACATATTGCTCAAACACTGCTATTACAGACTCCCGGTCAGGGAAGTCCCTATTTTTTAAGTGATTGTCTAAAATTCGGAAAAAATGAAAATCAGCTGGCGAAAGGTCAGGTGAATAAAGTGGGTGAGGGAAAATTTCGTAACCAAATTCCGAAAGTTTTTGGATTGTCTGTCGTGCAACATGAGGTCTTGCATTATCATGAAGAAGTATGGGTCCATGTCTATTGACTAGTGAGGGCTGCAAGCGGCTCAATTTTCCATGCATAGTTTCCAGTTCGGCACAATAGGACGCTGCCGTGATGGTTTCACCAGGTTGCAAAAATGAATAGTGAATAATACCCTTACTGGTCTACCATAATCGTTCGCGGGTGAAGTGATGCTCGTGCATGCTGTCTTGGTGCTTCACCTCGATCTAACCATTGTCCTGACCGTCCCCGATTATCATAAAGTATCCACTTTTCGTCACACGTTACCACTCGATGAAGAAACGGTTCAACTTTCTGTCGATTAGCCAAGGAGGTAGCCACCTCTAATCGACGGAGCTTATTGGCTTCCGTTAATTGGTGCGGCACCCATCGATCGAGTTTCTTCATTTTGCCAATCGAAGAAAGGTGACGACTGATGGTGGTAATGGACACTTGAAATGTTTCTGCAAGGCTACGCACTGTTGTTGACGGATTATTTTCAACTTCTACCCGCAGCTCGTCGTCATTAACAGTGCTACGCGCATATCCGCGAGGCTCATTTTCCAAATCAAAATTTCCCTCGCTGAATTTTTTAAACCATCGCCGTAATGTGCGTTCATTACACGTGGTTTCACCAAACGTCTGATTAATTTCTCGCGTTGCTGCAACTGCATTTAATCACTTTTTAAATTGAAAGAGGTAAATTGCCCGAATATCTCTTGCCGACAGCATTTCCATAGGCGAGACAAGGACAGGTGTATTAATCTTTCCAAGAAATGGAACAGGTACACACTTCTAAATAAATACCCTTTTCTACAAATACAATAATAATTTTCACCAAAAACATACACGTCTTCACACAGGTGCGATTCAGTTGAGACTGAAGGAAAAAACGGACATTTTGTAACAACCTGATAGAAAAATATCTGAAATGTTGGAATAAGTACGAGCAAAAGGATAAATGAAGTAAAGGCTACGACTGAGAATAAAAAACGTGGAAGCAATAGATACGAAACACCATGAATTTTGTCCAAATCATAACTAAATTCTGACTTTCAAGAAAACATGAGAAGGGGGGTGGTGGGGAAGGAAATAAAAGAAAGATTCCATTTATTTGTTTTCATATATACAAGCGGATAACAAAACAATATGCAGGCATACGGAATCACTGAGTACGTTTTTAATTAGCAACAAAAACGAAATCATACGCGCAAAATATGCAACAATCATCGTGGAAGGGCTCTTAATTTGTTCGAAATAATAAACGAACAAACACCAATAGGAATCATATTAAATAACAAAATCAAACGTGTAATTAAATTCTACATCTCGTTTTATTGAAATTTTATTGGATTATTCGCCGAACAGTTACACAATTATATACCAGCTACAAAAGCTCTGGCGCAAGGGTATTATTTTGTGGGGTGGGGTGATTTTTGCATTGCAGCCATAACGTGCGTGTAATGTTTTGTTATTCATTGTGGTTGCTCATATTGACGGACCATTGCACTAATTGGGTTATAAAATTGCCACGTATACAATTATTAATGTTAACTCTTTATTCATTTCGATGTATCGATGTAATAAGACGGAAATAATTTTTGGGGTGACGAATAATTTATAAAGTTCTTAAAAAGAGCTGAAGTCTAAAGCGTATGTTGATTCACACACTATTGCTGTATGAAATGTATACTACCGTCCATATTAGTTCGGACAGAGTGAAATTTAGTAAGCTCTTCTAAAAAATAATATAATTGCGTTTAAATGTAAATAATACGTTTACATTAGGTCCTTTACGAGATTTATAACCAATTGCAGGCAAGTGTATCTATTTGGGAACCTATTAGGTGTGCAACTAAATTCTCGCTGTTTTTTTTTTTTGATGAAAATGCAACTTTATTGTGAAAAATGTTTACAAATAAATCATTCAAAATATTGCCCATCGCTAGCGACAACTTTTTCCCATCTTTCTGGCAGAGCTCGAATACCGTCACGGTAGAAGTGTTCGTCTTTTGAGGCTATCCACGAATCAAGCCATTTTGAGATGTCTTCGTATGAGCGGAACTGCTGATTAGCCAGGCCATATGCCATCGAACGGAACAAGTAATAGTCGGACGGCGCAATATCTGGGGAATATGGCGGGTGGGGTAGGACCTCCCATTTGAGCGTTTCTAAGTAGGTTTTAACGGGTTTGGCAACGTAAGGCCGAGCGTTGTCATGGTGTAGAATCACTTTTTCGTGCCTCTGCTCGTATCGTGGTCGCTTTTCGCGCAGTGCTCGGCTCAATCGCATCAATTGAGTTCGATACCGTTCCCCAGTTTCAACAACTCTTAATAAATAACACCGCTTTGGTCCCACAAAATACACAGCAAAACCTTCGCAGCGTGAATATTCGGCCGAACCGACGACGTAGAAGCATGACCGGGCAGTTCCCATGATTTTGTTCTCTTTGGGTTGCTGCAATGAATCCATTTTTCATCATCCGTAACGATGCGATGAAGAAAACCCTTCCTTTTTTGCCGCTGAAGCAGTTGTTCACAGGCGAAAAAACGACGCTCAACGGCTCTTGGCTTCAAATCATAAGGAACTCAAGTTCCTTGTTTTTGAATTATTCCCAACGCATGCAATCGCTGGGAAATGGCTTGGCGGGTAACTCCTAATGCTGAAGCAAGCTCTTTTTGCATTTGGCACGGATCCTCATCGAGCAATACCTCCAATTCAGCGTCTTCGAAGGTTTTTGGTCTTCCTTCACGCGAACGGTCGTCAACATCGAAATCGCCGTCTTTGGACCGACGGAACCAATCACGGCATGTTGTTTCACTTAGAGCAGCATCTCCGTAAACTTTTTGGAGTTCTCGATGCGCTTCAGCCGCTGTTTTCTTCGAATGAAAGAAGAAAAGTAACATTTCCCGCAAATGACGATTATTTGGCACAAAATCGGACATTTTCACACAATCAAAAGTATATGACGCAAAAACAAAATCACTAATGTGTCAAAGCGGTTTGTTTACCATATGTCTTAGCTTAATTCATGACGTTTTGGTTATGTCGCAATCGACCAGCACTTACTACTGGAGCCATCTCTTGAAAAACAGCGAGAACTTAGTTACGCACCTAATACTTATATTTCATGACTCACTGCGGTAATTCCTGGAATAATCCGCACCGCCATAAATACGATTATTTTTGAGATAATATTGCAAGAAAAACCTTACCTGGCTTCACCCCAAAGAGTCTTGTATATCGAAATATGCATTAGTTTTCAAATAAACTTCCTAGCGTGCGCGTCACTGATAAGACCATATTTTTTATATGAACTTCTTAAAATGCCGAGAGGACAACCAACAAGTTTAGAAAAACGTCCTGCAATTATTGCTTCTCATCAAGAAGGTTATTCAGGACGTCAAATTTCCGAAAAGACACATGTTAATAAATCGACTGTTAGTGATATCATTCGACGACATCAACGCACGGGCAGTTTAAGAGATCCGGCACGTTCAGGTCGTAAGCGAATAACATCTCACGCCGTCGATGAGCGTATAAAATTGCTCAGTAAACGAAATAGGAGACTGACAGCACCTGAAATCGCCGTAGAAATGAATCACGACGGTACAAGAAAAATTTCTGTTACTACGGCGAAAAGAAGATGAAAAGCTGTAAATCGTCATGACCGCAAAAACGACATTGGACAGAAACACAGGGATTATACACTGGATGACTGGGAAAAGGTCTTATGGACTGATGAATCAAAGTTTGAAGTGTTTGGACAATCGAGGCGTGTTTTTGTAAGAAGAGCGAGTGGTCGAAGGGATTGTATAATGCTAACCGTCAAATAAGGAAGAAGTTCTGTGCTTGTTTGGGGTAGTTTTTGCTACGCCGGCACAGGAGACTTGAAGCAAATCGAGGGTATTTTGGGAAAGGAGGGTTATTTAGAAATATTATAAGAAAATGCAATACCATCGGCACTACGTTTAGTCGGGGTGAATTTTATGCTTATGCGGGACAACGACCTCAAACACTCAGCAGTGATACGTACGAATTTCTTAAATAGTGAACAAAACAATACCTTACATTGACATCGCAAAGCACTGACCTAAACCCCATAGAAGAATTGTTATGGGATGAATTGGACAGGGTGTCTGAAAAGTGTGTCCTACCCCAACAAATCATTCATGGAACATATTGCAAGGAGAATGGAATAGTATACAGCATAGAGTCCTTGAAAAACTCGTAAAACGGATGACTAGAATTATACGGGCTGTCTTCACGCAAAAGCGGGTTTCTTCGATGAGCGAAACGTTTAAGATATCTTTGTTTATTTAAAGTTAGAATTACTTTAATTTTTATTGTTATACTTTATAAACATCTGTAAACAATGATGCAATAAAAATTTTAAGTTTTGACATAAAATAGTTTGTTTTCCCTTTTTTAAATTTATTTGAGTGCCCGAACTAATATGGACGGTAGTGTACAATGTCATTATAAAGTTAATTCATTACACTGTATTTTTAGTATTAGGTCAATGCATATGGAATTTCAATTTATAACCTGAATTTGTGACTCAGATTTGTTTTAATATTAACTTATACTTGAATAACCCAAGATAACTACTAGTAAAGACTTATGTATAATGAAATATTTAAAATTATGAAAGAATTCACCAGATCTTCCATAACAGTTAGCTTAAAACGTCAAAGTCCATTTATTGAAGAAGATTGTGGTTATGTTCTACATTTGTTACGAATTGCAGTAGATAGTTACATAAAATTCTAACATATATAGCATTAATATCATGTCTTATATATTACATTTCATATTTGATGCTTTAGATCCAGTGTATCTTCAAATTCTACCTTCCTACCAAATTGAAAATTTATTGAAACACCCGGTATTATTCTTACTAATCGTTGTCAAGAATGTGTTCAAATAAATTCAAATTATAGCTTTATTTGCTAGAAAGTGAATAGTTTTAGATTTTACTGATCAAATCTGAAGCTTCATATGCACAAACTTTGAATAATAAAGAGCGTCCAAACCCATCAACCCTTTGGTTTTGATTTCGGCCCTTTTTTGATAAAAATAGATTTTTTACTATGTTTAGATATATAAAAATGCTACACATTAAGAATATTCTTGCTCAATTTCACAAAATGCACGGTTTTTTTAAATAAAAACGAACGTAAAAAGTACAGAAACTGATATTTCAAAATAAAAATGAACCGTTAATACTTGAAATTTTCAATATATTTCTATGCATAATTTGAAGAATTTTCGTGCTTATGAAGGGCAAATAATAACAATAATAATTCCGGTACTTGTTTACGCGTGTTAAAAAACAATTTAAATTTAGGTATGTAACAATAAAATATTCACTTACATTTAATTTTGAATATATCGTCGAGCGGGCCATCTTGCACTTACATGTTTAACGAGATGATAATGTAGAATTCTGTGTAATAAAATAAAGTTTATTAAAAAATTAAGTTAAAGTAATATTTGAAAATTTAAAATCCTGTCTTAGTTAATTTCGTTAATTATACAGACTCAAATGACATTTAAAATTTAAACGAACGTAAAAAGAACAAACTGATATTTCAAAATGAAAATGAATCCTTAATATTTGAAATATTCACAATATATCCTATGTATAATTTGAAAAGCTTCCGTGCTTATGGAAGGCAAATAATATTAATATTAATTCTGACACTTGTTCATGCGTGTTAAGAAATAATTTCAATTTATGTTTGTATCTATAAAATGTTTACTTACATTTAGTTTTGAATATCTCGTCGAGCGGGCCATCTTGCACCTACATGTTTAACAAGACGATAATGTAGAATTCTGTCTATTAAAATAATGTTTATTACAAATTAAGCCAAAGTAATCTTTGGAATTTTAAATTCGTATCTTAGCTAATTTCAGAAATTATTCATACGCAATTGACATTTAAAATTTAAAACTAATTTTGTTAAGCTAAGACATACGATTTTTTGTCCAAAACGGACGTTTTTTAATGAACATTCGTTATAATTTTAGATATTAAATATATAGTAAATAATTGAGAAGATTGGATATCCGTCTCTGTTTGAAATGTTAATTACTTGTTTGATTAAATACAAAATTTGTTAAATTTAAATAATGCTTAGTCCTAATACAGAATCATTTCTACCAATTAGTATTTGCCTTGAGAAAGAAGTTTCTCGGCATTTCTCTTTAATTACTAATTTCTTATATTACATTTGTAAGGTTTTCTGCGTTTTTTAAATTGTATCATTTTATTAGAAGACTTGAATTAATATTTTATACAATATGTTGGTGAGAACGGCACATATCAAGTTGTAGAAGCATAAAAAATATTTCAACATCTATATATGAAGGAAAGGTTAGTTTTATGTTTCGTAATTGCAATGTGAGTTTAACGAACTTTAAAATTTGGGTTTTTATAATGCACAGTTAGTTTTAGAAGTTTGTTTGTATTATTAGAATGGAATTCGAAATAAAAATTACTTTCACTTACTCAAAGTTTATATCCCAATTTTTTATTTGAAAATAGTACTTATATATGTTCATTTCCTTTTAATTTATTTTTAAATAGACGTTCTAAATAACTCAATATTGACATTTTTTAATTTATTGTCCATAATAATACTTATTTTAATACATATTTAAAAATATTTTTTGAATATACAATCTCAATTGTTCGAGGTTGGCAATGCCAAATTTTATGTTAGATTACAATTGGCGACTCTGACAATTCAACTTTGTTGGTTATGTTTATTATTTACAAATATATAATCAAATGATATTATTTTTGATAGAAAATTCATATTAACATTTAATCATTTTATTTTTTGTTCATTATTTAAAAAAAAAACAATAGTTTTTATAACATATTTAAACATCTGATAATTAATATTTACATACCAGACGTAAAAAGAAAAAAAATCAACAATACATACAAGTCGAAAGCCAAAACGCACACTTCACGTTTTGTCTTTTGATGGTAGTCGTGTATGGAGTTTGTTTTGCGCGGATTTGGTTTCCAGATGCTATACTGTTTAATTATCTGCTGTCGATGATGAAATGCTCCATCAAATTCAACTATATCAACCTTAAGTGATTAAGTTAATCAACCGCAGGCTCTACTAAATTTACCTTTCTAAGGGAAGTGAATCTTATATTCAAAAAAGAATCGCTGCAAACCGTATAGAATTTAGTTTTATGTTTCTTGATTATATTGGAACCATTTATATCATTAAATACCTTCTAATTTAGAAATAAAACAAACGAATTCATGTCAACATCAGTTTATTTCATTAAATGCTTATCAGTGGTCACAAATCCTTAACGAACTAATGAATAAATTAATCACAGTGTCATAGCTTAAATTAAAACAACTCATAAAACATAAATAACACGTATTTGTATAAAAAAATATATATACACAAAAATAGTGTTTTCATCAAAAATAAATTACGCAAAATCCATTATCACTGATTCAGTACGGTACCCTGACTAAACTAAAAGAAACACAACCTCAAAATATAACAACTTTTTTACGTAGTATTCCAATATTCAGCCCTCCATAACAGCAAAAACATATTCTGTTTGCTAGCGACGAAAGAATTATGACTGGACACTGGACTTTGTACTGCACTTGTGACGTTAATAGAGACATCTGTGTAACGAGTTAGTAAATTCCGATAACCCCTGCCTATAGTGGCTAACAATGATGTATAATCTTGTCGGTCATTGGCAGTTTTTAGTCGTGAAAGTGGTATTATTGCTCGGACCTCTTCCTCGTACGGTCTAAATATCGTTATAGGACGCAAAGTTAATTTTTCCGCTATTATTATGCACCCCCAGGTTGTACCTATGTATAATTCATCATTTAAAACTGCCAAACTGGTTACCTGAAAAAGAAATTGATGGTTTATTGAACGAATATATTTTTAAAACAATTCATGTGTCTTTAAATCTTTTTCTTTATAAGAAAACCTTCTGAAACTCTTAAATGAAACAACAACAAACACTTGATTGTCATAAACTAGTAGTTCTATTCTGAAAAAATCTTGCTGACCACCCAACATCCCCGAGAGGCTTTATTATAATTTTTTAAATGTATTCAGACTAATTATTAATTCCTAATTTCACTAACTATATTTATCTACAGTTTGTCAGAATAAGAAATAACCACTAGGCCTGCCTATTAGTATCTTTAATGCCGTTAGGTTTTTCTTTAAATTTATCGCAAATATTGGATCATTTTTTAAATCTTTGGAGTGTCTTTTCTGTATTAGCATTGGCGTAAGCTTACCGATTTAAGATATGATTGTACTGAAACAAATTCGTATAGATTAAAGGCATGCAATGGACAGGGAATGATTAGCGCCGCCTTTCTGTGTTGAACACGTGTATAAATTCGAATTTTTCATTTATTTCACTTATCTACCATCTACCAAAAACACCCTCAAACAAATGGGAGGGTGGCGTACTTGTCTATTATTACCTTCAATGTCCTCGTGTTTTTCTTTTAATATCTTGCACATCTTGAAATTATTTTTTATTTTTGGGGCGTCTTTTCTGTACTAACATTGGTTAATCCATAATTAATCGTAGTCACAATCTTTCATTTTAGAGATTCGTTCGGAAGATCCAATTTTATTAAAGTAAAGACACTAAATTATTTAGTTCCGCTCGGAATTTACAGAATTGATATAAAACCACATTACTTTCTTCTTCTTATTACTTAAATTTTGTTAGTAAAAATATTCGCGCATGTAAATCTTTCTTTTTATTAAGAAAATTGTAAAAACTTCTTAAAGTCGTTAATCAAAAGAAACTTTTTGACGTCGCAGACGTTCCAAGACTATTTTGTTTATTATAAAACTCTAAGTAATTAAACGTAGCAACAATCAGTCGCAAAATATGAAGTAATTGTGTTCAATCCATTTAATAGTAACTGAAACCTAACAATGAACTAGCTTGAAATAAAACTGGCGCCTAACACTGTCCATATAAAACCAAAAAAAGGCACCTTAACGTGGGGTTCTCGCCAATTCTATACAGAACGCAACAATAACTCCAGCTCAACACATAACTTTTGCCAACACTATGCAAAGTCCAACGTAACCTTAACATACCTGACAATTTGTTGGACTGAGATGTTCTTCGATAGCTATGGACTTTAAACTTTCAGAACACGGTACAAGCTTCGAGCAGTCCAATTTATTAACGATTGACCTCGTTTTCGGTTCCCATTGATAAACAATGCAACCGGGATGAATATAGGACCAAACTGCAGTGCCATCAGACACTAACTTCTTCACCTGAACATTATGTATAACTGGTTGGTAGTGGTTCAGACTCTCTTGCGCTATCACTCCTTGATCTTTGATGGTGTATATAGATATTTGAGCCTCGGATTGTCCGCACCACAATTCGCACAATTTCTCTTCGTCATTGTTCAAGTAGCACATGCAGGTGATTACGCTGTTGGATCCTAGTTCGGTCATGACAAACGTGCCCTCGGCAGCGGTCGGCGTTTTCGGTAACGAGTCGGAATTCAGTAAAAACAAACGTCCATTCGATAAGGTACAAGCAACTCGTTTCAACATCGGCAGGTACAGGAACGCTTCGACGGCAGTGTTTCCTTCGTTTTCTAGACTGTAGGAAAAAATTTTGTATCCGTCCGTCACTCTGTAAATTAGAGGTCAATAAAATTTTAACTTAAAAGTAGTCTTTTAGCGTACGAATATGCGTGGACTCGTCCAGCGAAGTCGCCAATCCATATAGTACCTCCGACCGTACAGGCTGCTGTTGGTCTTATGGCTAGAGTCATCGTGTGGTATTGTAACCAACCTCTATCGGCCGCCAGTAATAAATCAACCCTGGAGTTCGCGCACATCAGCCAGAGTTCTGATCCAGAAAGTCCATCTTCTGAAATAATGCAAAGAAATATACAAGAAAACGTATTGGTGTAATTAAAAGTAGTTTCTTAATGTTTTACGTGTGAAATTCACCCAGAGAAGTACTAAATTAATAAATTAGAAACACTCTATTAACAAAAAAGCCTCTTACACCATTAGACTATGGGGTACTTAAGGTAGGATTGATGATTGTAATAAGTAAAAGATCTTATTTGTACAGACGAATGTAATTTATGTAAAAGCAAATGTTCAGTAATGCATGTATTTTGTTTTATAGTTTGACTTAGACAATTTTGCGTATTATATGTACTTTTTTTGACGAGATTTTAACTTTTTTCTCTCTAAATTTTTGTCTCTTTTATTTTACAAAGGGTTTTCCAATAGGGACTTGACAACTTTTAATTCAATTTGTGAACGCACCCTTTCACTAATCATCGAACTGTCACTGTCAATTTATTCAGTAAACTTAACATTTTCATCATGGTAAAGTACACGAACGAACAACGTCTGCAAATTATAAAATTTACTACAGAAATTCGGAGTCGGTGACCGCTACTTTAAGAGCGTTAACTCCGATTTTCGGTCGTAATTCTCGCCCTAGTAGACAGGCAGTAACAAGTTTAGTGCAAAAATTTGAGTCTACAGATTCGTTGTGTGATGTTGCCGTGCCAGTGAGACAACGAGTTGGTCGAAGTGTCGAAAATATCGCTGCCGTTGAAACGTCCGTAGCAAATGATCCAAATCAGTCAATTCCACGGCGTTCTCAAGAGTTGGGCATCGCCCAGGCCACTTTATGGTGAATTTTGCGTAAGAATCTTGGTTTACACCCATACAAGATCAAGCTGACACAAGAATTGAAGCCGACGGAAAATTTGAAGCGACGTACGTTCTCCGATTGGGCTCTGGAAAAGATGCGCTAAGATGGTCAATTTTATCGCAAAATCATTTCCAGTGATGAAGTTCATTTTTGGCTCAATGGGTTCGTCGATAAATATCCGTTATTGGTCGGGTGAAAATCCACATGTACTTCATGAAACGCCACTTCGTCCACAAAAAATAACTGTTTGGTGCGGTTTGCATGCCGGCGGCGTCATAGGGCTATATTTTTTCGTCGACGATAATGATTGTCACGTTACAGTGAATGGTAATCGTTATCGCGCCATGATTACCGATTATTTTTGGCGCGAATTGGAAGATATTGACTTGGACAACATGTGGTTTCAGCAAGACGGTGCCACAAGCCAGACAGCACACGTTACAATCGATTTATTGAAGAGTAAGTTTGATGAGCGTGTTATCTCAAGAAATGGACCAGTCGATTGGCCGCCTCGTTCGTGCGATTTAACGCCTCTAGACTTTTTTGGGGGGGCTACGTCAAGTCATTGGTCTATGCCAACAAGCCGACAACGTTGGAAGAGCTCAGAGCCAACATTGAACGCGAAATAGCAGCCGTTTCGGCCGAATTGTGTGGCCGAGTCATCGAAAATTGGGTCCAACGAATCGACCGCTGCAAACGTGTCCGCGGTGGCCATATGAACGAAGTCGAGTTTCATTCATAAATGTTTTGATTGTACTTCAACCCGATAATAAAGTTTTTGAAATATCTCAAATGGTTTGCATTTTATTTTGAAAAAAAATTGTCAAGTCCTTATTGGAAAACCCTTTAGTTTGCTTTAAACAATCTGACATAATATATGCATTTTCTTCGAACTTTTTTCCCTCTAGATTTGTTACACCTTATATTTGAAGAACTAAATGCAACTCCTACATATAAACAAGAAGTAAATACAGCTGGATAGTCCTGTCCGTCACCGACAATCGATACAAGCGAATGCTATCGACTCATACATACATTCCCCGCTTATGCAAAGCAGACGCGGCTATCCAGTTCTATAAATAAGGTCATTTACGTATCAGATTTACATTTACAAAAAAGATGTACAAAATAAAATGATCGAGTTACCCGTGATATGTGTTATGGGGGCACTTGTTGTTGCCTCGACCATTGCTTGATGCTTTAACGACATAACATCGCTGAGATGAATGAATTCCGGGGCGCTTGCAATAGATACAATTTGACTAGCTGAGGGTCTGTCTTTTGGTTGTTGTGACCAGCACAGTACCATCAGGTCGAGACAGTAACTTGGGTACAGAGTTTCCTAAAAGAAATTTTACGTTTACATTAAGAATACGCAGGTTGTCATTATTTAAAAAAGAAATATGAAGAGTACATATTAGAAAACATACATTAGATTGGCATAGTAACATTAATATCGATTATTTTTGCTATAATTTATTTAAAAACATTGAAATAAAACTTTTTTTTTTGATTTAGTAATATTTTTATGTATTTTTACAATGCTTTAAAATGTATAATTAACTTTGAGAAATAAATTGCGTTAATAGAATTCGTAGATTACAGAGAAATGAAAGTTAATATATTTATTGTCAAAGATAACTGAAAAACACTTCATATATGTATAATGTCCATTATTCATTCTCATTACTCTGATGTCGCAGACCATTTCTACGTAAAACAGGACGCTATATCAAAAGCACTTCCTTTTACTACATCTTTCTCTAATTTAACTATTTTTAACGACCAGCATTCCCAAGTTCAGAGCGATAAATTGTTTAATAAAAAATATAAACACGCAACATATTACTGTGGGCAAAAAATAGTAAGACTTTGTTCATAATTTTTAAATTCTTCACTTATTCTTCCAAATCTATTTCGTCCCCCTCAAAGTAATCCCCCCTGGCCCCAATACACTTGTGCCAACGTTTCTTCCAATTCTCGAAACAGTTGTTAATTGTCAATTTCAGGAATAGCCTTCGATGCGCGTAGCGATTCACGTTTAATGTCTTCAATTGACTCAAAACGGTTTCCCGGAGCGGCCGTTTGAGTTTGCTGAATAGCCAGAAGTCACACGGAGCTAAATCAGGCGAATATATTGGTTGAAAATTTGGCGAAAAACTCACGAAGAATTAATGCAGTAGGCGACGGTGCATTATCGTGGTGCAAAAACCAAGAGTTGTCGGCCCATAATTCTGACCTCTTTTTACGAATAGCATTGCGCAAACGACACATAACACTCAAATAGTATTCTTTGTTGACAGTTTGGGCGGTCGGAAGGCATTCGGAGTGCACCACACCTCGATAATCGAAGAAAACTGTCAACATAACCTTGATTTTTGACTTGCTTTGACGTGGTTTTTTGGGCTTCGGCTCACCTGTGATACGATATTCGTTGATGTCACTGACAGTCATACCAACCTCATCTCCAAATGATGCCTTTCATGTTGTCTTGATAGTCGGAAAGCATTTTTTTTTTTTGTGAGTGATTTTTAAAAATCGTGCTTTCACTTTTCTTAGGCCCAAATGATCTTTCAAAATGGTTTTATTACAAATGCCTTGTAAGGTCTCTGACTGTTAATCGTCTTAAAGCACCAATTCCTTGATTCTATTGTTATCATCAGTTGATGTTGATGGCAACAAAAATCTTTGGATTTTTTTGAATTTTTTCAAAAACACACGCAAGTTATCACCGAAGGCCTTTTGCAGATTATTTGATTACAAAAATTTAAAATCACAAAAAAATAGCATAATTGTATTCTGAAAGACAAGCGTATACTAAACACTAATGATTATTTTGATGTGACATTTGGCACAGATGTCACTGACAGTCTTTATTTATGGGTTTTCGCGCGAAATTTAAATTAAAAAGTTTTACTATTTTTTGCCCACAGTAGTATATAATTAATTTCATAAAATTAACTTACTCTGTACGTTAAAGGTGGCCTTCCCCCTTCCAAAATGCATTCCTTCACAGACTCATGCCCTTCGAAAGGCTGGTGTAACGTTAGCAACTCATAAATGAACATTCCGAAAGAAAAACAATCTACTTTTTCCGTATATTCTTCTTCGCCATTGTAACGCATTATTTCAGGCGCCATGAAACCCTCTGTGCCTCCAAACCCCTTAGTGCCGGAGGGTAATGTTAACCGACTGATTCCTATAAAGTGTCTCTATAATAAAACAAAACCCTTTTTTGATTTTTGTAAATTTACCGTAATCGGCTACTTTGATGTGTACAGGGTGGTCCGGATGGTCTACAAACGGCGGGGGCATCTCCCACACCAATACGTTTTCGGATTTTAAGTCCCTGTAGATAATATGCTGGCGGTGGAGGTATTCGATGGCTTTCGCTACCTGTAAAAAAACAAATATGATCTATTTGTAAATTAAGAGGGGCGTTTCAAGTTATGTGCGCTAAAACCTGCATTTGTGATTGGTTGTTCCGCAGACAGGTTTATACAGACGAAATCTGCAATAAATAGTGCATTTGACGTATCTACATATATTCATACACTTGTCAATTTTTGTAAAGAAACTCGTTCTTTGCATATAATCATGTCCTTCACGATGCCAAACTGAAAAATTCTAAATTTAACCGCTTTATACATCGTTCTTTTTAGAATCTGCAAAGCATTTAATGTACCATCACCCTATTGTTGCTGGATACTGTAGCAAGTGTGGGATCATATTCGTCCTAAGAAACGCAAACGCTTAGATTTAGGACAATTATCAATAGGTGGAAAACAGTATATTTTAAATATATACGTGGGATGTCTTTAAAGTTTTGCATAGTGGGACATAGAGGGCGCCACTAATCAAATGTCAGTACTAAAGATTAACCTCTATCGTTAATTAACCTAAGTCCAAAGTTTTAGTGCGATACGTGGTGTTGTAGCATCAATGAACTGTCAAAGTTGTTCGAAAAACAATGGAGTCTTTAAAAGCTATCCACTGTTTTATTCCGGTTTTATATGCAAAACTTAAATGACGACCCACGTAGAACCAAAATAAAATATTATCCTTTAGTCACATAGTCACATGTATTTCAACGATTACTTTAACGACTTGACATTTATATTTCTTTTACGTCCATTTAAAAATAAAATATTGAAAACATTCTTCAATCCATTTAGTTACCTGCAATATAATAGCTTGAAGTGTGTAGGGTCCAACTTTGGCTCCGCTTCTCCGATAATGCCTCAAAACTAAGTCGAGAGCTCCTTGTGGCGCCAAATCTAAAACTAAAGCCAACGGACTAGTGCAAACGCCGACGAAAGGTACAATATTAGGATGCCGCAGCGCCAAAAGTATGTTCAATTCTTGTCTGGCTGTGCAATAGGCTTTGCACGCGTACTGTAGAGGATCCCGATCCCACTTTCCTTGAGCTGCCTTGTACGCTATGACAGCCGATTGTCTAGCGTTGGGACCCGGTTGGACGGGCTGTAACATCTTCATCGCAACGTCTATAACTGTATTGGTGCATCGGTTTTTGCAGGTACCTTTGAAAACGAAGCCGAAAGCTCCGCGACCTAGTAAGCGGCCTTTTTTAATATTTTCAGGACGTATCAGGTATCTTTCTCCTAAATCTACGAATATCTACAACACAAAAGTAAGTGAATTTCGATAAAAAATACAAGGTTATCTTACAGTGTCAGGTGCAATTTGGGATAGTAGGATATTTCCATGTGACGGGCAAGAAACAGCCTTATTCCCGTACGCTGCTAAAATGCATTCTTCCACCATCCAACAGTAAAAGACTTGACTAGAAACATTACTCGAATCATCTACATTTAACGATGGGTGCCCTTCCACTGACGGCATTCTACTAGACCCAGCTGAATCCGGACCTACACCGCTATCACATTCAGAAGTGTAAGACTCCTGAGACTTCCTCACTCTGCCGTTATTCTGGTACATTAACTCCCCATCGTCGTGATTAAACTGTTCGAAATTTAATTTGGAAGAGTCCGAGGGGAAGTTTACGAGATGCTGTTCCATTTCAGTGGACAAAGACAAACACTTAGGACACGGTATCAAGCGGGTGACCAAAAATTTGCCTTCCGAAGTGTGGACAAATCTAGTT
Source organism: Dermolepida albohirtum (assembly GCA_031893035.1). NCBI lineage: Eukaryota > Metazoa > Arthropoda > Insecta > Coleoptera > Scarabaeidae > Dermolepida > Dermolepida albohirtum. The sequence goes on along the minus strand of JAVIWB010000008.1, from coordinate 64,517 downwards.
CCTAAAGTCGGATACCAATCTTCCAATAAAATATCAATGTGGTCGACTGCCAAAGCGAGTAGCTGCGCTGTTGACTCCGGCGTGCATTCTATGACTAAGTCAGTCTTGTATTTAAACTCAGAAATGTCGACGTGTTCATTGATCATTGGTTTTATCATTAATGAATCGACTGGGAAGTAGATTTCTAGAATTGAAGTGTTTTGAAGATCCACATCGCACCATAGACCTTCTTGTTTCAGTTTGAATCTAAATAATAAACATAAAAAAAGAAATATTTATGTTCGACGAAGCCTTCGGTTGTGATGTGTTTTTGTATAAATTTCTTTTATAGTAAATAGTAGCGCGTTCTTCGAAGAAGTACAAGGGATTTAGCAGATGTTATAGTCGGGGGACCGTCAGTCAGCTATCGTTCTTCGAGCCGAACATATACCTCGTTTATACGTTGTGTTTATGGTGTTAGGAGTTTTGTGCAGTTCGTTTGACGAATGTCTACAAAGCTACCATCGGTGAAAGAAGTTTAACGGTGAGTTTTAAGATTACTGTAATGTATCTACTATAAGTTGGCAGCACGGTAATAAGTAAGGTTGGCATTGTATGTGCGTTGTTAATAGTAGTCAAGTTGTGTGTTCAATAAAAAATGGAATACAGTTGTTAGATCAGAAGCACGTTTTTTTATTTATATCTTGACCATCCCGTCATTTTCCCTGTACACAACATTATTATGGCGACGAGATAAATGGTTATTAGAAGCAAATGGTTTTATTTTTTTATTATCGGAAGTAGTTCTGAAGATTAATAATCAAAGATCTAGTTGAAGGTTAGCTCTAAAAAGCACATGTGAAGTAAAAAAAAAAAAAGGGGGAAAAGAATTTACAATCAGGCGCAGTTACTGGTACGGGAGTATTAGTAAATATTAACCATTTTAGAGTTGGAAATGATTGGGAAATTTTCTCGGAACGACTGGAACAATATTTTTTAGCTAATCGCGTAGAAGATGACAGGGAGGTTTCAGTATTGTTAACGTCTGTAAGTGAGCAAGTTTATAAAATATTAAAGAATAATTGTGACCCCAAGAAACCAAGTGAACATAGCTATGACCAAATTATTAGCTTATTAGCGGGTCAGTTTCAACCAAAAGTTTCAGTATATCGTAGGAGGATAGAGTTCGATTCTTTGAAACAAGGTGACGAAAACATTAATGGGTGGTACGTCAAAGTGAAGAATGCTGCCAACTTATAGTAGATACATTACAATTACCATGTACTAAATCCGGAAATTAACCAATAAACTTACCTACGCATATTGGAAAACGCTGTTTGAAAGGGTGTTTATTTACATTACTACCTACTAAACCTTCGCACCTCCTCGAAGCATGCGCTGCTGACTAAACTCTCGCGGTATCAACTCTAGTAATTAACTACACTCACTTCATTTGTCTATAATACGCCGCTGAGCATGGTAAGACTTCCCGCATCCGAAACAAAGTTATATCACCATATTTTAATTGCAATCCAGTTTGCCATAGAACCCATTCCGCTTTAAAATCTAACAGTTTCACCAACTCGATATCTTGGGCCACGTCTTTCGGCAAAATAAAGAACGACCTTATGATATCGACTATAGTATCGTCGGCTAAAATCCTTGACATCAACCTCGACCAGAAACCTGACGGAAAATAGGACATCAGCAGTAACCTTGTGATCGACTTGTCCATCGAAGGGCAATTCACCACCTGATAATGGTTAAAATCCTCGATTTCGTCTGCTGAAAATATTGGCGAGTGAATTTTAACTTTTCTTGTTCACGACACTTACTGCTAGTTGACGTGGAAGGCATCGCCATCTGAAATTTGGATTGCACACCACAATCCCTGTACAGTACAGACTTCGGGGATACCGTAATTTTCTTGTTCCTCACGGCCCAGCCTCTAGATCGCAACGGAACTTTTATTTTAACCATCGGAAGCACCTGACCCGGATAAAGCTGAGCTAAATGTATATCCTCCTCCGAAGGCAGAAGGGATGGTATTAACAAAGTCCGGGAATCCCACGTCAGAGCCACCTCGAATTTATTCAACAAGTTCACAATATACCCTCTGGTGTCCATGGGACCGATATTACTCGCTTTAAAAATGTGTTTCAGATCGTCCAATTTCATTATACCCGTCCTAGCGAAAGGGTTGATCTCTCTGATTGTAACAACGTGAGCCAGCATATCGCACAGCCATTGAGGGTCCAAGAAATACAGATCTTTCAAAGTGGCATCGTCGTAATGAAGCAGGACACCTGTAATAAAAACGTTTTCAGTACATCTTAAATGGTTTATTTGACTTCTTTACCGTTGTCGTGTAAAAATAAGGTTGCCTGGTGTAATTCCCCGGCATCCCTGAAAGTTCTATTGTATCTTTGCTGCATTTCGGTCGCCACGATACTCCTATATTGTTCTGCGTTTAATACAGGATCTAAACCGTTTATTCTCCTTTCAGCTGCTATGTAATTAACTACATCTTCGAGTGCTAAATATGAAGCGGGAACTTTTTGCTCTAACAATAATTCTTTACTACCTGGAGTTATTAAAAAGAGAAAATAAGTTGACAATTAAAAAACTTAAATATCTAGAGTAAATGTGGATTAAAAATGAAAACGTGTGTTGAAATAAAACCTGTTTTTGCTGTTTCATTGTTAGTTTATTATAGTTTCTAATAAAAAACAAAAACAGAAGATAAAAAGGGCGAATAAAGTATTGGGTTGGCAACTAAGTACTTTCGGTTTTTACTGATAGAGAGCGTTGCTTTTTTTTGTATAACGTATGTTAGTTCTGTACTTTACCGTTTGTCGCGTGATACTGGTCACATTGACATAACTTCAGAAGCAAGTAGTGCGTGATTTTTATTAAAGCTATTAGTTGTGGGTTAATTTTAAATGGAGTGCAGAAACGAACATTTTCGACATATTTTACTATTTTATTTCCGTAAAGGAAAGAAAGCTGCTGCGGCTCACAAAAAGATATGTGAAGTTTATGGTGCTAATTGCTTAACAGAGCGGACGTATCAGAATTAGTATAAAAAATTCCGTTCTGGAGATTTTTCCCTCAAAGATGAGCAACGTTCTGGTCGGCCTACTGAAGTTGATGATGACCAAATCAAAGTCATAATTGAAGAGGATCGTCATATAACTGTTCGAGAGGTTGCGCAGAGGTTACATGTATCGCACACAACAATTGAAAAACATTTAAAATGTCTTGGGCTAGTTAAGAAGCTTGATATTTGGGTACCTCACGAATTGAAAGAAATTCATTTAACACGAAGAATCAACTTTTGCGATATACACCTTAGACGAAATGAAACCGACCCTTTCTTAAAAAGAATCATCACTGGTGATGAAAAATGGGTCCTGTACAGTAACATAGTTCGAAAACGATCATGGAGCAAACACGATAAACCAGCTCAAACCACATCGAAAGCTGAATTTCAACCAAAAAAGATCATGCTGTCAGTTTGGTGGGATTACAAAGATGTTGTGTTTTTTGAGCTGCTTTCAAGGAACCAAATGATCAATTCTGATGTTTACTGTCAACAATTAATAAAACTGGATGAAGCAATCAAAGAAAAACGGCCAGAATTGTCAAATCGGAAAGGTGTAGTTTTCCACCAAGATAATGCAAGGCCTCACACATCTTTGGCAACTCGTGGGAAACTATTGGAGCTTGGCTGGGAAGTGATGCCACATCCACCATACAGCCCTGATCTAGCACCATCTGATTATCATTTATTTCGAAGTTTGCAGAATTCTTTGAATGGTAAAACTTTTACAAATGACGATGACCTTCACTCGCACCTGGTTCACTTTTTTGCTGATAAGGACCAGAAATTTTATGAGCGCGGAATCATGCAGCTGAAAGAAAGATGGCAAAAGGTCATTGAGCAAAATGGAAAATATATAATTGATTAAAAACTATTCTTTGTTTAAAAAAAAAGTGTTTTATTTTATACTACAAAACCGAAAGTACTTAGTTGCCAACCCAATATATGATGTCATTGTTTTTGAACAACTTTGTAGTATTGTGAAGTATTAAGGTCGCTTGATCCGAATTATTTATTCAACAAAAAGTATTTATAAAATAACACTCACCTGGTGGCCTCAAATTGAACACAGTATCATATATTAAATTACACAAAAGTTTAATGTTATGCCTTGTTTTGCAGCTTATTTCAATGGTATCAAGGACCCTTGGAAGCCCGCACTTTTCCGCATCCACTATGTTGATGAAACGATCCCTGATTATTTGTTGGTATTCCTCAGAGACACTGGGATTTCGTTCTTGCACTATATCATAATGAGTACCCACTATAAGTACGGGCGAATTGGGTGCCCTGGCCTGAATATTCACCAACCACTGGAGGATTTCGTTTATGCCTTTTTGTCCGTCGATGATTCTCCAAACCACTAAATATAAACTGCGTTTCGATAAAAAGTACTGATGCGTTGCGTAATACCTGAAAATAAAATCGATATATGCAAGTAAATGATGATAAAGACATCGTAAGAATTGATTTTAGAAAAAAATTACGGGACCGGTATAACGTTATAAATCTTTTATGGTTACAAGATTAAAAGGAATCGTATGAAAATTGGTTTAAAAGTGAAGCAATAAGCAAGCCTATCGTGTATAGAAAAACGCAATAGGAGTGGACTATTAACAGCTTGTATTGTCAGCAATTATAGCACACGAGCCCGGCCCAACCGATGTGCGACAAAAAAATATTTCGTAATTTTTAAAAATTTCTGTGGAAAATTATGTTTATTTACTGTCAAATGAAATTATGCAACACTACGTTAGTGTAAACAATCCTTTTTTAAAATTTTATAGGTTGAAAACAAGACCACTTACTCTTTTTGCCCGCCAAAATCCCACGTTCTGAAAGTTACGGGTCCGTGTGAGGAGTGATTTCGAACTTTCTTCTCGTATATCCAATCACCGATATCTACACCGACTGTAGACATGTTAGTTCCTCTTGAAGTCTTGACGTTTATGTTTTTATTTCCCATACGTTTCGCCCAATGCTTTAAATTGATATAAAAGGCTATTAAATACTTACATTTACATTCTTAAATATAAACAAAACGACGAATCGTGTGTTAAAATAAAATCGAATGGTTGTATCCTCTTCTTAATATAGATAAACATAAAATTACCTCTGGTTTTCTTCTCGTTATTCCCTCCTGTCTCAACTGTTCCAAAAGACTCGTTTTCCCGATACCCTGAACGCCCACAATCATCAATTTCATTCGCGCATAAGGCCTGGCATCTTCCAGCACTGATTTCAAATAACCAATAATATCCATCGTCTTGTATTTTTTACTATCGATCATTGACTTCAGTGGTTCCTGTAGTGCACATCCGCGCGTGTTTAGATTCCATAACCTAGACAGCAGGCCCATCTGAGGCGGCAGTTCGTTTATCTCTAAAAATAGACGCGATGAAAACAACGCTGTGGAGTCGCGCCAAATAATCAAATTATTCACAATGTTTACCTAGATTTCCGCTGATATTAAGCACCGACAGATTATTTAGTTCGTAAATATTGAGCGGAATTTCTCGGAGGCTGTTATTACTGATGTCCAACATCGACAGGTTTGGGAACATTAAACGAGCTTTCCCCGAAAAGGAGTTCTGAAAAATTTGAAACTTTATTGGAATTTTAAAGGTAATTATTCGGATTTAAAAATGGTATTTTGCAAGTTAGATCTAACTGGGATTATCTGTAATATTAATTTAAACAACTTAAAGCTTTTTTTCCCTTAAAATATACATTAAAACGTATAATTAATATCTTTAACACATCTTTTTTTTAAATATAAAGTAAATTATAGAATACATTAATTTACTAAATCAAGAGATTTATAGAATAATAACTAATTTTTTTTGAATTAATACTTTTATATACACACTCTTCAAAATAATATAAGGGGGAGGCTTTCACTATATTTAAGAAGGGACCATAACTTCAGCAAACACCTCGCGATACGTAAACGATCAAATAACATCGCTTAATTCCGAAGGCAGAAGCAAAGGGAGTTCAAAGGTAAAGGTATGTTCGAAAAATACACCACGTGTCAACTCGACATATATATAAGACAAGGACAACTCAGACTAACATATGCATCTATACCGACCGTAGGTGAGAACAGAATGCGAACCAGATGAAAAAATTAATTTCCCACAGTTTTAGAAATGCATGTACAAATATTAAATACGAATATTAAATATTAACGAAATGAAATGGTTTACAAAGAAATATACAAATGTATACGAAAATAAGTCAATGTAAAATCACGATTAATCGGAAATCAGAATAAAATGTTACAATAAAGATATGCAAATATAGGTAAATATAATAAATGCCTATACTATATAGGGTTTTCGAAATTAAAAGGAACAGTGAAATAAAATATACGCAAGGTGAAAATTGAATTTTAAAAAACTACTTTCTGAAGGTTAAGTTGGAAACCTTGGAGACAAGTTTAATCAGCAGTTTGAAAGAAATAAAAACAAACATAACTTCGTTTGTTCTATTTTCAGAATGCGAATTCATCTGGAAACATGTTCGCCAAACGAACAACCTTCAGTGACAAAATTTATGTCATCCGAAGATGTGAAACCGACTGAAATTTACTCGAAACAGTTGAAACAATATGGTGAAAAGTGTTTAAGCCATACAAACGTGTATAAATGGATTGAACAGTTTAAATTACTGACATTCATCGTTTCGAATGACCGCTTTAAGTCTCAACTGTTCCCCGCGCGAAACTTGAACCTGCGATCTAATGCTAACCGGGCGTGCGTCTTCAACCTTACACCGCGGAGAATGGTGAATTCGAGTCTTGTAACGTAACATAAATTACATTATGGAAAGACAACGCATAATTAAATACAATTAATAATCTGTTGTGGGTTTTCATTTAAAAATTGTTTCTATAATGCAACTTATGGCACATTAAGACTCGCATTCACTTGTCTCCGTCGTCTTATGGTGACTGTACATTACCGGAGAGAATGTGATCGAACGTTCGAGTACCGCGCGAACGACTTTCTTCAAAAATTTCTGCATTACATGTGCGGTTAAAATTAGAATTTTTCAGATCATTACTCAATTTTTTTTCTAAACGAAGTTAAATCTATCAGCTGCCATATAGCATAGTATAAAGTTAGATTCGAATGACTCTAACACTTAAATTGAACTGGCGCTGCAAACATTTGAACAATTGAACTCTGTTGCAAACTTTCGCCATGAATTTTCGGACAAGCCAATAATATGTGGTATTATTCAATGTGGTGGGTCATCTATCGCGCAATATTTGAATTAGTTAAACGCAAATCGTCTGAATAAATGTATTTTACCATCACTGGATTATTAAGGAAAATTAAAAGCGGACTCACCCTATCGGAATCTTCATCTTCTGTACTGCTTAAATCGCCATCATCGTCAGTCGAGAGCTGTATTCTATACAATTGATTATCTGCTAGTATTAAGGTCCTCAAATTGTCTAATCTTAAATGTCTACGATGGGAACAAACGGTGTGCAGGACGGTGTTACGCACTGATCTGGTGTTGGGTCTTCTAACTAAAATATAAATCGTGGGTGGTTTTGGACTTACCCAAAAATATATGAAAACAAAGTTTTTATGTGAAGCAATGAGAAAGTTAAGCTTTCGATAAAATTTAAGCTCGCGCTTGTAAAAAAATATCAATACAAAGATTTTAATTTAAAAAAATGTAAAGATGAAAAGAAAACGATGAAAACTTCCATCTACCAGGTGTACCGGAAAGTCATTACCGGTTTTTCTAACAGATGTCGCTAGGTTTAAGTATGTAATGTTATGATTTGACATATACTTATGTCACTTCATTTTACTGACATCAAGTTTCAAAGCAATACATGTTATATTTTGTGAAAGTAACACTGTCGTAGATTTATACCTCTTTGAAAATGGCGAGTTTCGTGCCTGGAAAAGTGCATTTGCGGCACGCTTTACTTTTCTTATTTAATCAAAAGAAAAAAGCTGGTGAAAGTCATCGTTTGCTGGTAGAAATTTAACGGTGAGCATGCTACAACCATAAAATCGTGTGAGGCGTGGTTTTGACAATTCAAAAGTGGTGATTTCGATGTGCAAGACAATTAACTTTCTGGTAGACCGAAAAAGTTTGAAGATGCGAAAGTGCAGGAGTTATTGGATGAAGAACCAAACTCAAAAACAATTGTCAGAAGCGTTAAATGTGGCCCAAGAAACGATTAGCGACCGATTACGAGTAATGGGAAAAATCTAAAAGATGGGAAAATGGGTGCTACATCGTTCGAATAATAGGCAAATGGAAAAAAATCATAGTTATCACCTGGCGAAGCCGGCCCATCGACTCCAAGGCCAAGTCGTTTTGGTCGCAAGATAATGCTCTGTGTTTGGTGGAATCAGAGTTGCGTGGTGTATTATGAACTGTTGAAATCTGGTGAAACAGTTAATTACTGATCGCTACCGACAACGAATTATCAAATCGAATCATGCATTGATAGAAAAACGTCCAGAATGGATTCGAAGACACTGTAAAGTGATTTTACAGCACGATAACGCACCGTCTCATACAGTAAAACCGGTCAAGAAAGCGTTGAAAGCACTTCGATGGGACATAATATCGCACCCGCCGCACTCTCCAGACCTTGCCTCATCCGACTATCACCTTTTGGCATTAATGGGACACGCACTTGCAGAACAGCACGTCGAAGAAGTTAGAAAATGGCTGAGTGAATGGTTTTGCTCAAAGGATAAACAGTTTTATTTAGGATGGAATCCATAAATTGCCTTAAAGATGGGGAAGATGTGTAGAATCAAATGGTCTAACTTTGAATAAATAAATTTTTCCATTTCCTTGAAAATTATGTAGTTTTTTTTACGAAAAAACCGGTAATGACTTTCCGGTACACGTGGTAATTAAGTTGGATATTATAAAAGCCACATCATCAGCAGAAGATAAAATTATTAATTTTTCGGTTATTATTAATTTCTCTACTACTGACGATGACAACTTAGTTGTACAAACCACTAAACTACATTGTGGTAAATGTGTTAATCAACTTTTAAAATACTTCCAGTTTACAAACTCATTGCTTGGAACACAAATAATAAAATATTCAATATCTTATTACCTCCTATAATTGGTAGTTTGTCCCTAGACATGCTGGTGTTCGTCGCATAACAAGTAACGTTTGCAACCTCCATCATATCCTGCGCTTCGACCTGCGGTAAACTCGGCCACACGCTAATCTGATTATGGCTCAAGTCTAATTGTTTCAGGGAACTCGGGTAGCTGGTTATATGCGACATGGATCTCAACGAATTAAAAGCCATATTCAACCGCGTCAGATTGACGGCTAAACACGGTAGCACAACCGGTATGCTCGTGAAAAGATTGTGAGCGAGATTGAGAGCCGACAGTTGGGATGATTTTTCAGTTACGGATTCGTCATTATGGAGTATTTGTTCGGTAACATCTATAGTCTTACACCAGATATGATGTTTGTTAATATCCAATTGTCTAAAAGTAGAAAGAGGGGGTAAGCGTTTTGTGATATTTTTCATCCGAGAAATATCAAAATTGAGTGCAGTTACACAAACAAAACAACTCTAGAGACGGACAAGTTATACAAACACAGTTCTAGAGCTGCTTACCTATTTTACTTAAGGTTCTCAAATAATTATGATATGGAATTCTGTAAATGCAATCTTGGTGACCTAAAATGATCCTAACTACAGTGCTTTTAGTTGTAATTCGACAAAACTAAATCTAGTAGGTGATTGACCATAAGTTCCGCATACAATCCGTATCTCAGAAACACCAAGTTAATTACAATATAATTGTATGTGGAAGTGGTTTTTAATAAGTAAAAAAAAGCTCTGGATCTAAGGAATTTCTGTAATATACCAGGTTGTTACAAATGTAATGCCGTTTTTTCCTTCAGTCTGAACTGAGTCGCACCTGTGTGAAGACGTGTATGTTTTTGGTGAAAATTATTATTGTATTTGTAGAAAAGGGTATTTATTTTGAAGTGTGTACCTGTTCCATTTCTTGGAAAGATTAATACACCTGTCCTTGTCTCGCCTATGGAAATGCTGTCGGCAAGAGATATTCGGGCAATTTACCTCTTTCAATTTAAAAAGTGATTAAATGCAGCTGCAGCAACGCGAGAAATTAATCAGACGTTCGGTGAAACCACGTGTAATGAACGCACATTACGGCGATGGTTTAAAAAATTCAGCGAGGGAAATTTTGATTTCGAAAACGAGCCTCGCGGATATGCGCGTAGCACCGTTAATGACGACGAGCTGCGGGTAGAAGTTGAAAGTAATCCGTCGACAACAGTGCGTAGCCTTGCAGAATCATTTCAAGTGTCCATTGCCACCATTAGTCGTCACCTTTCTTCGATTGGCAAAGTGAAGAAACTCGATCGATGGGTGCCGCACCAATTAACGGAAGCCAATAAGCTCCGTCGATTAGAGGTGGCTACCTCTTTTGGCGTTTCTTCATCGGGTGGTAAAGTGTGACGAAAAGTGGATACTTTATGATAATCGGAGACGGTCAGGACAATGGTTAGATCGAGGTGAAGCACCAAGACAGCATGCACGAGCATCACTTCACCCGCGAAAGATTATGGTGACTGTATGGTGGACCAGTAAGGGTATTATTCACTATTCATTTTTGCAACCTGGTGAATTAATCACGGCAGCGTCTTATTGTGCCGAACTGGAAACTATGCATGGAAAATTGAGCCGCTTGCAGCCCTCACTAGTCAATAGACATGGATCTATAGTTCTTCATGATAATGCAAGACCTCATGTTGCACGACAGACAATCCAAAAACTTTCAGAATTTGGTTACGAAATTCTCCCTCACCCACCTTATTCACCTGACCTTTCGCCAACTGATTTTCATTTTTTCCGAAGTTTAGACAATCACTTAAAAAATAGGGACTTCCCTGACCGGGAGTCTGTAATAGCAGTGTTTGAGCAATATGTGAGCCATCAAAACCTAGATTTCTTTTCAAAGGGAATTTTTCAGCTTCCAGGCCGTTGGCAACAAACTATTGATGTAAATGGAGACTATTTTGCAGAATAAATATTTATATTTTTTTAAATTTAGACTTTTTTTTATTCCTTACAAAATCGGACATTTCATATGTAACAACCTGATAGTATAAGGTCGTCCAATTTGTGGTATCGTAATACATCCTTTATCATTCAATATTCGCTAAACCAGAATGAAACCGATATAGCGCGCTATTTTTTCTGATGATAGTTCGATACTATGTATTCCCACAATTGATTGTCGATAGTAATATGTTGGATCCACCCAACACATCGTCACATTCTAAGCTGTCTTTTTTCTTAATAGTCCTATAATATTTTGAATATTCCAATATATTCTAAATAATATAGAATGGATACTCCACGTGTCAAGTTTGAACACGCTAGTCTAAAGGGCCCAATTTAACTGGCGCATATTAACATAAAACTAGTAATAATCTCTATAACCTTTAAACTGAAAATGTTAAATCAGCAATGAAAAATAATATTATTAATGAGATCGCACCTATAATATTTGATAAGTTGAAATCGCCAAAGATTGTCGACGAACAAGAGTACTAAGGTGTAACACTTCACGCCTTTAAAACAATTTAATTTACGTTTTTAACATACAGAGTGTTGGGTAACTTATGGCCTACAGAATATGGCATAGTAAATGAGCATGGTATTTATCATTTAAGTTCAGCGATTTGAATTATTGATATATAAAAGATAATGAGATAATCCACAATTTATGCACTTCATTTTCCATGAGCTTAATGTTAATATGAGACCAAAATCACATAACATATCCAAAACGCGGTTATCAACACCGTAATAACAACGAACATCACTCGTCTGCAAGTTAGCAAGGCGCATTACGAGTGTAGTTCCAAAAGTACCCGACCTGACGTATAGATAGCGATTGTTGTTTGAAAAGAATGACTATTGTAGAAAGCACCAACCTTATAAAGCTTAAATTTGAAGTTTGGCAACGCCACGTTGTTTAGTATTTGTTCGGCAGCCATCAATAGTGAGCCCGCTTAATAAATTTGTAAAAATGGAAAAAATTGAGCATCGTTATGTGATACAATACTTTCATTTAAAAGGCCTCAGTCCAACGAATATCAAAGCGGAGCTAGATTCTGTTCTGGGGAGGTCTGCTCCTTCGACAAACAGTAAAATATTGGATTTTAAACGAGGCTGTACGAGCTGCCGAGACGAACATCGGCAGCTCGACATGACTAAACGAGGTTACTACGCCAAAAATTGTGTAAAAAATCCACAAAATGGTATTGGACGATCGTCGACTAAAACTGCGCGAGCTAGCTTAGAAGGTGGGCACTTCAAAAAGTGCTGTACATCGCATGTTGACTGAAAATTTGAACATGAGAAAGTTGTGGGCAAGATGGATAACGCAATTCCTCACACTGGAACAGAAACAGCGTCGTGAGGTATCAATCAAGTGCTTGGCGAAGATTCATAACCATAGATTAAATTTGGGTCCATAACTTCATAGCTGAGACAAAGAAAAAGTCGAGACTGAAAGAGGAGAATCGGCTCCAAAGAAGGCGAGGACAGTCCCATCTGCAGGAAAGTTCATGGCATCAGTTTTTTGGGCTGAGCGTGGGATAATTTTTATTGCTTATTTTCAGAAAGGAAAAACAATCAACGGCGAGTATTATGCGAACTTATTGCAGCGTTTGAGTGATAAAATCAAGGAAAATCAGCCGTATTTGCCAAAAAAAAAGCCAAAGATGGTTAAAATCAATGAATTAAAGTTCGAATTGCTTCCTCATGTATCCTATTCACCAGATTTAGCCTTCACGGATTATTTTATGTTTCCAAACATGAAAAAAATGTGTTAGTGGTAAAAGATTAGCTAACAGTGAAGAGGTGGAGTCTGCAGTTGATGGCTAATATGTGAAACTCAACGAATCTCACTATGAATAGGATATCGAAGCTACTGAACATCGTTGGGAAAAGTGTATCGAGTTAAAATGAGACTGTGAAGAGAAATAAGGATATTTTTTCCTAAATTTGTTTTCTTTGTCAGGTCGAGCATTTCTGGGACAACCCTCGTATATGATTGTACTTCTTCAAATATGTTATTAGATTCTTTGATTCCGTGTTTATATTTTTACGATATTTTCTGGTATCTTGATACTCTGGAAGTTATTTTTATATTTGCAAAGCACTGTATATATTTACAGATTACTAAATATACAAATCCAAAGGCCCCAGGGTTTGAGTCAGTACAAAAACGATATAAATGCCCTCTACTGGACCGACTAACACGCATTAATGAATTGCATAAAATGTTGACTCTGACACGTAATAAATCTCGATTAATTGTACAACATTTACACTACAACGTACTCACATTAAGGTCCGGTCTTTCTTTCTATATCGTACAGGGAAGACGCCATCGTCCTGTCTCAAATCGCTTTCTATATCCGAACTTCCATCGTTTTCCAAATCGATTTCCGCGTGACTCGACAACTGACCGTCACTCGAACTAACACTAAGTTTATCACAGTCATCTTTGGTGTTCTACAAAAAGAAGAAAAAACAATAAAAACACTCACCGAACTAGTTAATTGGCCGTTTCACCTCGACAGGACTCATTGGTAATTCTTTCAGTAAGTTGAATGAAGCGTTGAGTTCCTTGAGTTTCGGCGCTAACCACATATTATACGGCAGGTATTGTAACTTATTATTGGCGACGACCAAAGTAACTAAATTTGGCAGACGAAATATTGCTTCGGGTATATGATCGAGGCGGTTATCTTGGAGGTAAAGCTCCTCTAAAGCCGGACAACTGTAGTTCAATTCTTCCGTGTTTGAACTTTTCCTCCGGTGTGTCTTTTTCACCGGCGATTCGGCGGGAATCGGCAGCTTTTCGATTTTATTTTGTGCTATGTTCAAGTAACGAAGACTGTGCAACTGAAATACCGCTAAAGGAACAGAAGTCAGACTATTATTGGAGACGTCCAAGCGTGTAATTGCGTAAAGTGCTATGTCGTAACTTCTAGGATTCTGTTTCAGTTTTTGATTCAAGTGCAGTGCTGCGTCGATCAGCCACTGCGTCCGTATTTGAGACAGGTGGCAGCGCTGATTGTGCCAGTTAATCATAGCTGGCGTGTTTGGAAATATTGTACTGTAAGTTAGGTTGGACATGCCGGAAAATAGAGAAAAGTGCGACGTATGTATATTGTCAGTCATGGCTTTCTTGTTGATTTTATATTCGGGATCAGGATGGGCCTGGAAAAAGACAAATTAGTTAGTATTCACTGCACATGACCAAGTTAAAAAATTGACTAAAAGAATAGCGTTTTATATACAAGAAGAAATAGAAAATTTTCTACTTAACCATCAAATAAGAGATCTACGATTGTTTTTTAATAATTTGATTTTTCAACTCAATATATCCTAACTCGAACATCAATAGCCGCTTTAAACACATCCCTTGCATAAGTAGACTGTGGGGAAGTGAAAAAGCAATGTTAAAGACGTGGTTTTAAAATAAAAAAAACTACAAAATTTAAATAATGATCGCTCGAGTTTCAAATAGTTGGGGTTTCGCCGTGTTTTACTAGACTCGTCACGCGTTATATGATCCAATAACTTTTCAAACCCGCTCGTGCGACTTATCCCCAAACGATTTCCTTCTCCATCCAAACGGATGGGGTTTCGCCGTGTTTAACTGGACCAGTCACGCGTTATATGATTCAATAACTTTTCAAACCCGGTCACCCGACTTATCCCCAAACGATTTCCCTCTTCTTCATCTGCAATAAATTATAGTTTATTGCAGATCTTAATTCTTCTACATTGTTTATTTGAACGTTGTTGTAAATTTGTAATTTAAGATAACCTTAAAGAAAGAAATCGTTTGGGGATAAGTTGGCTGATCGGGTTAGCCAAGCTATGTGGGATTTATTTCGATGCCTTAAGAAATGCTGCTCGAGCATTTTATAATTCGAAACGTCCTCCTTCGTGTATTAAATACACGAAGGAGGACGTTTCGAAAATTTGTTGTAATTTATTAAATAAATAGAATTGTTGTAAGGTATCATTATTATTTAATAATAGGTTAACAACACTGAAACTAGCCTAGAAACAAGTATGGAACGTTCACATTTGCGTCACACAAATGTAATTTACGAAGGTTCACATTAAACGATCACTTCGACGACAAAGATTTTTATTTTTTATTAGATATTACGTACGTTTTGACCAACTCTTTAAAATGGAGTATATTATTAAATGTACAAATATAATTTTTAATGCCAAACTGAAACTGTTTCAGTGCAACAAACAGTAGCAGTAGTTGAGCCCTGAAGATGTCCCATATAAATGGGTACGAAACATCGGCAGTTATACCAGTGACGCGGTTCCAGCCTGGAAGCCCAAAAGAAGATACCAAATATTGACATTTTATTCATTAAAACCAATTAATTTGTCAAAAGTTACCTACATTGGTCACAATGTCTTGAAATGTTTCTTTTTAAATTCAATGCAACCATTACTTCAAGAATTATCAAATTAGACGTTGGCGAATAAAGTAACATTTAACGTTGCTCTCTGCGTGTTAAAATAGTAACCACGTACCTTAATGGATAATAGTTTTGCAGTTAAAGTTTCATCCTTATTTTGCACTGTTGCCGACAAGGCTTTGCAATCGTCATCCCTGGCTCCAGAACGCAGTAACAGATCGACAAGGGGTACATCTCTATTGCGACAAGCTTCGACTAAAGCAGTAGATTGGCCTGTATTTACGTCGTCTTCAACGGAATAACAGCTCATACTCTGAGGAAGATAAGTTCAAATATGATTGATAATTAATAAAAAATCATAAAAATTAAATACTTGTTTGGCACTGATACTGAGTAATTGCAGATCTTTTTCAATAATACATGACAATGATCTTACTTTTACGACGATTCAAACCTAGCAGTCGATTTGAATATGCGCGACTTTAGATGCGCCGCTATTTTTACCCACAATGGGCAAAATTGGCAGTTGAAAGTGATTACTAAGGTTCGTCGAATGCGAGATAGTAAATTATAAGATTCATATTGATTTTCAAAGTAACAATTGGACTGAATATGCGCGACTTTAAATGAAGAAAGGGTTTCGAGCGTAATTAGCAAATCGACAATTGAAAAGTGATTACTAATATTCGTAAAATGTGGATTAATAATAAATGTCGTACAATTAATATTGATTTTTCGAAATAATTAATAGTCGATATGAATATACGCGACTTTAGATACGCCCACGAGATAATAGTAAAAATTGCTACGATTTGTATTGATTTTTTTCTTTAGTTAAATACACAATGCGATGTACTAACCTCATTATAGTCTAAATATGCTTTAATAATCAAATTCGGATTGGCGTTAGCATTCAAAAGGGCCAACGTTATATCGTAATGTTTTCCTTTAATCGCTGCATGTAACGCAGTTTCCGTATTGTTGTTGCAATACATATCGATTCGAAGCGGACAAATTACGGACATCTGATCGTACTAAAAACAAATGAATCATAAAACAGAAAATAGTATCTCATCAGCTGTTAAACAATTCACTCACCTCGTTTTCGATCGAACTCTCTCGTGTCAAATTTAGCTTGGACATAATCGATTGTATGCCGTTGGAAATCCTTCTTCTAGTCGGACTAACGATGGGATTACTTTCGGAACTCGGCGTAATATCATCGTCCTTAACATGAAATCAAAAAGAAATTACGTAACACACAAAACAAACACCATAACCCTCAAAGCATACACCGATTAAAACGAAGACATTCAATATGCTTCTGTCAAGCTGACTGATATTAAAATAAAGGAAAAACTCATTTGACAATTCATAACTAAAACTTACCGGCACTATTCTAGTCGCTCGCACTCTAAACTTCAATATCATATCTAAAAGCTTCTTGTTGCCCAGAAGGCAAGCCATATACAGAATATTCTGGCCAGTAGCGTCGCGTTCATTGATATCATATGGCATATAGTACTCCCAATGGCCACTGCTGTCGCTAAAATTTCAATTTTCAATTAGCTAAAGGAACGATTTGACGGAATCATTCTTACTGAAACTTTCTCAGTATGTGTTTGGGGTAGGGAAATTGAAACAGCAGTTCCAGAACGGCGACATGTCCATTAATGCACGAAGCGTGTATGGGCAACCATCTTTCTACTGTGTGTTGCTAAAATTAATGTGAAAAACAATGAATAATTTTTTGTATTTATGTTTTTATAAAGACGTATGAGGGAAACCTCGTTTTACGCGATTTCAATATACGCGATTTTCAATTAACGCGATATTTTAGAAAATAGCTTTCCGCATTTATGTAAGTATGGAAAAAAAACAAAGGAGAAATATTAGGTCTGTCGTAAAGCTAAATTGTGTTTTTGTTTCACAGAAAAAAGATTAATATTACGTATTTATATACAGAGATGGTCAGTCAAGCCGCATGTTTTTAAGTTTATATCGTGAGGACGTGTATACTGATGGAAGTAAGACTTTCACGTTTTGCATACTTCGAAGTTTAGTAACCATGCAGTTTTGTACCAGTGAAACGCCAGACGTAAACACTTTTTGATTACTTTTTATGGACGTATTTCAAGTCGGAAACTTTTAAGACTCTCCAAGCAGCAATATAGGGCGTAAAGGTGCGAATTATAGAAGTTCGTTCAATAATAGCTGTGGTACTACGTGTCATTCAGAGTTTCAGTGTAATGCTCAGACAATATATACCAAATAATCGCCATCTTGCTGGAGTTGCATTCAAAATGATTTCGAGTTATAATTGCAATAAATCTTAAGTGCGCAACTAAGTTCTCGCTGTTTTTTTGATGAAAATGCAACTTTATTGTGAAAAAATGTTTACAAATGAATCATTCAAAATATTGCCCATCTTTCTGGCAGAGCTTGAATACCGTCACGGCAGAAGTGTTCGTCTTTTGAGGCTATCCACGAATCAAACCATTTTGAGATGTCTTCACATGAGCGGAACTGCTGATTAGCCAGACCATGTGCCATGGAACGGAACAAGTAATAATCGGGCGGCGCAATATCTGGGGAATGTGGCGGGTGAAGTAGGACCTCCCATTTGAGCGTTTCTAAGTAGGTTTTAACGGGTTTGGCAATGTGAGGCCGAGCGTTGTCATGCTGTAGAATCACTTTTTCGTGCCTCTGCTCGTATTATGGCCGCTTTTCGCGCAGTGCTCGGCTCAATCGCATCAATTGAGTTCGATACCGTTCCCCAGTGATGGTTTCGTTCGGTTTCAACAGCTCATAATAAATAACACCGCCCTGGTCCCACCAAATACACAGCAAAACCTTCGTAACGTGAATATTCGGCCGAACCGACGACGTAGAAACATGACCGGGCAGTCCCCATGATTTTATTCTCTTTGTGTTGCTGTAATGAATCCATTTTTCATCACCCGTAACGATGCGATGAAGAAAACCCTTCCTTTTTTGCCGCTGGAGCAGTTGTTCACAGGCGAAAAAACGACGCTCAAAGTCTCTTGGCTTCAAATCATAAGGAACCCAAGTTCCTTGTTTTTGAATTATTCCCAACGCATGCAATCGCTGGGAAATGGTTTGGCGGGTAACTCCTAATGCTGAAGCAAGCTCTTTTTGCATTTGGCACGTATCCTCATCGAGCAATGCCGCTAATTCAGCGTCCTCGATGGTTTTTGGTCTTCCTTCACGCGAACGGTCGTCAACATCGAAATCGCCGTCTTTGGAGCGACGGAACCAATCACGGCACGTTGTTTCACTTAGAGCAGCATCTCCGTAAACTTTTTGGAGTTCTCGATGCGCTTCAGCCGCCGTTTTCTTCGAATGCAAGAAAACAAGTAACACTTTCCGCAAATGACGATTATTTGGCACAAAATCAGACATTTTCACACAATCAAAAGTATATGACGCAAAAACAAAATCACTAATGTGTCAAAGCGGTTTGTTTACCATATGTCTAAGCTTGGTTCATGACGTTTTGGTTATGTCACAATCGACCAGCACTTACTACTGGAGCCATCTCTTGAAAAACAGCAAGAACTTAGTTGCGCACCTAATAAATAAAATAAAGTTTTAGTAACGTTTTTTTTAACAAAATGCGATTTGACTGCCTTCGCTTTATACTTACAACGCATATATTTAAAATACATAAGGCGGCCATCAATGCGGGTTGTTTTTTGCAAAACGGAAAGATGCTTGTTGGGAAAGTTCGAGTAATCGTTACTATTTTTTAAAATAGACACGTTCCAAGTGCACATTTATTTTATTAAAAAATACAAATAGACCTAATATTAGCAAATAAATTTCAAATAAAAAACAAAACAAAGATAAACGACTTAGTACTTTGTCTCTGTATAATCTATTCATTACCGACATTTTAACAACATTTAAACCAAGTTTTCGCAAGGTATTTATGAACTATATCTACGGTTTTATAAATTCTTTTTGTATGAAGCAAATTGAAAAGCACAACTTTGTTTGTATCAGTTACTCATAATTTAAATATGTCTTCAAGGTCACGAGTAATATTATATTTTTCCGATTCTGCTATAATATTACCTGTACTAACTCGGGGAATCTTAGTAAAAGCATCTCTACGATGTCTCTATGACCGTGGTAACACGCAATATGCAACGGAGAGTATTTGGTAACTGGATGATACCTTCCGTCCGCACTGTGATCCAAAAGGATTTTCACTATTTCTTTGTTGCCGGTTTGACACGCCCTATAAGAATAACAGAATCATTTTCTGCGATAACAATTTAAGGGAGTGGAGTGTGGAAGGATGCGATTGTATATTTATCGCATAAAAAAAAGAATGTAAATGAAAAAACTTAAGTTATCTGCTCGCGCTGAAAGTTAAGACACGATATGTATACAGTGACTGTGGCTTAGTTCCTTTTGACATGTCGGTAATATCGCTTTCGCTTTCTTCATTAGGCTCGCAAACCAAAACGCAGATTGTGTGCGTTTTGGCTTTCGACGGTACAAGTCATTTGCGGAATTTGTTTTCGTACGGGTATTTTGCCGTAGTTTTCCAGGTGCGACACTGTTTAATTATCTGCTGATGATGACAACTTAGTTGTCGAAATACGTATACAGAATACGAAAATTAATGTTGAAGGGGGTTATATACCAACCTTCAGTGATTAAGTTAATCAACCACAGGCTCCATCAAAACTGCCTTCAAACACAGTAAAGAAATAAAATAAAAAAAATTAAAATAAACAAATGTATTTTCAATAACAACATCACAAATTCTCAGGTCTAAATATTATCTTCCTTACGTGAAGAGTAAGGTGTTGGCACCGCTCGGCGCCATATTAATAATGAGTTCAGCGTCCTTGGACAACGAAGCAACGAGTTGTTGTACTGAATAAACGTCCCCATGACTACAAGAGTCTCGCAGAGCGGCGTGTATATCCAATTTTGCCTTTTCTCTGGCATCTGTAACGAAATAAAATAGCGTAAGTTACGAAAATATGAGAAAATATACGAAATGTTAATATCTAATACAGGACAAGACATTTTATTAGTAGTTGGCATATTTTTCTCGCGGGCCAGGAACAAAGCGAGTATACGAACAAATGAGTGACCTTGTGACGCATACGTTATTTATATCACCTATGTTTTGTTTTATAAATAACATACATTCACCGTTGTAGCGTAGTGCAAAATAGATAAGACTGATAAGATATCTGCAGCATGACATAAGTTTCCAAATTTTTCTTTGCACTGCGTCAACCAATGATCTCGTTTTTCCCTCACGCATGTCAGATACAAAAATATTACATTTGCTTTCGTCCGAAAATAAAACTGTTTTCCAAAAGTCGAAACCTTTGTTTTGAAGTTCTAAAGTAAACTGTAAACGAAGGTTTTCATTTCTTTTACTAAAAAATGGTTTGCTACGAGCTGTTCTGCCGTACAAATCGACATTTCGCAAAACTCGAACTGTGTCCGGGTTAACTTCTTTACCAAGTCCCTTTCCTACTTCAGATGTCAACTTTGGAGCACTCAAAATCGAATTCTGTTTTGAAATTCGAACAATCCATTGCTCATCGTGTTCGTTAAATATTTTTATTGTACTCAGTCTGCTTTTGTTCTTTTTTCTGTTGTTTCGAGCATAATGTCCAATAATGTGTTGAATGGTAGATGGATTTTTATTTAAGATTTTCGCTATTTCTCTTTGGCTTCTTTTATTTTTAAAATGAAAAATAAGATTTCGCTCATCTACTGTTGTTTGTCGACCCATCTCACTTGAACTAATGTTAATGCTAACACTGTCACTTGACTGGAATTTCGAAAAATGAATTTATGCATTTTTCAAGAAAGGGGAACCACCAACATGTTTATTTTTTCGCTGCATCATTTTCACTGTGACATTGATTTATGAGCTTTTAACATAGTTCTTGCCATTAATTGTGTTGCGTTCAATGAATTGTTTTTTAACTTTGTTATAACAATATATAATGTCCTTGCAAAACCGCGATGTGTTTAATTCTTCTTCAAAAACGATTTCCTGTTATAAAGGGTTTTCCAATAAGGACTTGACAACTTTTTTTCAAAATAAAATGCAGACCATTTGAGATATTTTAAAAACTTTATTATCGGATTGAAGTACAATCAAAACATTTATGAATGGAACTAGACTTCGTTCATATGGCCACCGCGGGCACGTTTGCAGCGGCCGATTCGTTGGACCCAATTTTCGATGACTCGGCCACACAATTCAGCCAAAACGGCTGCTATTTCGCGTTCAAACTTGGCTCTGAGCTCTTCCAACGTTGTCGGCTTGTTGGCATAGACCAATGACTTGACGTAGCCCCAAAGAAAAAGTCTAGAACGAGGCGGCCAATCGACTGGTCCATTTCTTGAGATAACACGCTCATCAAACTTACTCTTCAATAAATCGATTGTAACGTGTGCTGTGTGGCTTGTGGCACCGTCCTGCTGAAACCACATGTTGTCCAAGTCCATATCTTCCAATTCGGGACAAAAATAATCGGTAATCATGGCGCGATAACGATTACCATTCACAGTAACGCCACGATCATTATCATCGACGAAAAAATATGGCCCTATGACGCCGCCGGCATGCAAACCGCACCAAACAGTTATTTTTTGTGGATGAAGTGGTGTTTCATGAAGCACATGTGGATTTTCACCCGACCAATAACGCATATTTTGCTTATTGACGAACCCATTGAGCCAAAAATGAGCTTCGTCACTGAAAATGATTTTGCGATGAAATTGATCATCTTGGCGCATCTTTTCCAGAGCCAAATCGGAGAACGTACGTCGCTTCAAATGGTCCATCGGCTTCAATTCTTGAGTCAGCTTGATCTTGTATGGGTGTAAACCAAGATCCTTTCGCAAAATTCGCCATAAAGTGGTCTGGGCGATGCCCAACTCTTGAGAACGCCGTGGAATTTACTGATTTGGATCATTTGCTACGGACGTTTCAACGGCAGCGATATTTTCGACCAACTCGTTGTCTCACTGGCACGGCAACATCACACAACGAATATGTAGACTCAAATTTTTGCACTAAACTTGTTACTGCCTGTTTACTAGAGCGAGAATTACGACCGAAAATCGCTACTCTTAAAGTAGCGGTAACCGACTCCAAATTTCTGTAGTAAATTTTTATAATTTGCAGACGTTGTTCGTTCGTGTACTTTACCTTGATGAAAATGTTAAGTTTACTGAATAAATTGACAGTGACAGTTCGATGATTAGTGAAAGGGTGCGTTCACAAATTGAATTAAAAGTTGTCAAGTCCCTATTGGAAAACCCTTTATAATCTCAACAATATATAATTTTTATAACACTGCGTGCGTCACTGTATTTATTAAATATAATTTCATTTAAATAAAAAGGTTACCTGCATCACTACTGACTTGAACATCATCCGTAAAATAATCGCAAGCATCAAACGCCAATTCGGGAGACGTTAGACTTTTCATGTCCTTATTATGCATAATTCCTCCGCAAAAATACTCTCTCTCTTTAATATAAAATGTAGAAAAATATAAACGTTACTTTGCTCAATAACAACTAATATTTAATCAGGCACTGCGTTAATGCGAGATAAAACAACATAAACGATATTATATCAAAACAATAGCCGTTTTTTCGTTGTATTTGTGAACTGAAAAAATAGGAACCCGGAGAAAATCAAAGTTCAACAACAAAATAACCTAGTTCTACATGGCCGATATGCCCTATGTAACACATGAAACGGAACTGAAGAAAATCAATAAGTACAGTTCGGTACATAACAAGCGATCGCCTGCGTGAAAAACGATATATTTTGATATTAAATATTAAAAGAAAAAAAAACCATGCGGTTTATACAATTTTATACGTACGTGTGCCGAGATTATATACAATTAAGAGTATTGAATTGCTTGAAGTTACTTACGCCTCTAAGATTAAATCTAATTTGACGGCGTTGTCTGTCGCATTTCCGTGTTCTTGAACTTCCTCTCCAGCAAGATCGCAATCAGATAGATGAGTATGAGCAGTAAGATCGCCGTGCATACACATCTAGCCATCGTTTTATAAAATGTCATCTGCTACTTTTTTTTTCTATTGAAACCCAACGATCATCTCATCAAGTGTAATCTTTCGCGGCAATTTTATTTTGTTAACGGCGCTTCAAATATGACTGTGCCGGGAAAATGTGTATGTTGTATACACAGAGATTTCGTATAGGTCAAAGTATGATAAAACGTGCGCACATTATTGTAAAGCCTTTCTGTTGCGCTCTGATAATGATTTAAATTTACTATTAGTAAACTACAGTTAGTGATAAAGTTGAAACGATAAGGGGTTAATACACTGAAAAATTCCAGTGTGTTTTTAAAATGATAATAGTTAAATAACTAGAGTTGGGATGTGTTACCGCGGGCCAGGTTCGTACTGAGTACACAAAGCCTCCGCCAGTGTAATGTAATAAAACAGAAGAATCTTTATATAAAGCGAACGTATAATTATTAAGTATGACGAACGCATGTAAGGGAAAAACGAGACTGGAGAAATCGTACAAAGAGTGTGCAATACCAAAATAAGAAAATAACACGCCGTCAAAAACGCAATTTATGTTTCATTTACTGTGCATGATAATCACCTGTGATTTGAGACTTCATCTACTCAATAAGCAACAGTTTCATGACATCTGGAATAAATACAATCTCTTTATTAACTACTTGATATAGTATTTACAAAAAAATGCATAGATTTAGTCCATCAAAGGCCCTTTATTACAACTACTGTGATCGCATTCTCAGAGCACATACGTTCGTCAAAAAAACACTTCAAATGTCTCTTTAAAAAATGGAATATATTATATTGAAAATTGCACAAAAGTGGTAGAAATAATTCTGGAGGACCGCTAGGGTCGAAACCTAGGCCCCCTATCTTTTCTAATCTTCATTAAAATTATTAATAATAATATTAGGTTGTCGTTCATCTTTGTAAGTGCTGGAGTCATTCGAACGCATCTTTTTGCTACGCTATACGATAGCTGACGGTTCTAATTTTTTGGGCAAAGGTTAAGCGATTTGGTTGAGCGTTTGAAATTTGTTGTCGCAATCTTAAAAGACCACTTTTGGATGGATCCTTTTAGTAGTATTCTGGCAACCATTAGAGATCACGTTTGGGGGATTTTCTTGGATTTAAATAATTTTTTATAGAAACATAGACTTGCTTAACTTTGAATTTGGAAATTGGTCTCATTTGGAGGGGCGATTACAAGAAAACGGTAACACACAACTTGGTTAGAGAAACGATTTGCAAAGACGTATGCTTTACCATGACTATTCCTTGCCTATTCATTCAGTGTTTTTGCGCAAATATACTACTGTGGGCAAAAAAAAGTAAGACTTTGTTCATAATTTTTAAATTCTTAATTTATTCTTCCAAATCTATTTCGTCCCCCTCAAAGAAATCCCCCCTGGCCCCAATACACTTGTGCCAACGTTTCTTCCAATTCTCGAAGCAGTTGTTAAAGTCAATTTCAGAAATAGCCTTCAATGCGCGTAGCGATTCACGTTTAATGTTTTCAATTGACTCAAAACGGTTTCCCCGGAGCGGTCGTTTGAGTTTGATGAATAGCCAGAAGTCACACGGAGTTAAATCAGGCGAATACGGTGGTTGCGGCACGATATTGGTTGAAAATTTGGCGAAAAACTCACTAAGAATTAATGCAGTATGCGACGGTGCATTATCGTGGTGCAAAAACCAAGAGTTGCCGGCCCATAATTCTGGCCTCTTTTTACGAATAGCATTGCGCAAACGACGCATAACACTCAAATAGTATTCTTTGTTGACAGTTTGGCCGGTCGGAAGGAATTCGGAGTGCACCACACCTCGATAATCGAAGAAAACTCTCAACATATCCTTGATTTTTGACTTGCTTTGACGTGGGTTTTTGGGCTTCGGCTCACCTGTGATACGATATTCGGCCGATTGATCGTCTGCTTCCGGGTCATAAGCGTAGATCCAAGTCTCATCTCCAGTTATGATGCCTTTAATTTTGTCTTGATAGTCGGGAAGCATTGTTTCACAGACGTCAACGCGACGCTGATTTTCGAAACAATTGAGTGATTTTGGAACAAATCGTGCTTTCACTTTTCTTAGGCCCAAATGATCTTTCAAAATGGTTTTCACTGATTCTTCCGATATTCCAACGATGCCAGTAAGGTCTCTGACTGTTAATCGTCGATTCTCAAGCACCAATTCCTTGATTCTATTGACGTGTTGATCATCAGTTGATGTTGATGGCCGTCCTAGACGTGGTTCGTCATCAACGCGTTCTCGACCCTCTTTGAATAATTTGCACCAATCAAAAACATTTGCTCGCGACAAACAATTATCACCGAAGGCCTTTTGCAACATTCTGAACGTTTCGGCACCAGAAATTCGATTCCGTACACAAAATTTAATGGAACTTCTTTGTTGAATAATTTCACTCATTGTAAAAATCGCCGAATGCACTTTTTGTACTTCAGAAAGACAAGCGTATACTAAACACTAATGATCATTTCGATGTGACATTTGGCACAGATGTCACTGACAGTCATACCAATCTAGAAAAGAAGTATTTCGACGAATGGGTTTTCGAGCGAAATTTAAATTAAAAAGTCTTACTATTTTTTGCCCACAGTAGTACGAATATTTTATTACAAACCTTGTAACGGCGTCTTAAAGCACATATTATTGTTACAAGAACAACAAAAATCTTTGGATTTCTTTAGAATTTTTTAAAACACGCAAGTTAGAAGCAGATTATATTACAATAAAATCACAAAAAAAATAGCATAATTCATTCTGGAGTATCACAAGATTCGAAACGTAGATCCTCTCTTGATTTTCATTTTGTTACAACATATAAATAGTTACATTTATTTTGGGACACGGGGGTAACATACTTACGAAAACACCGAATAAAGTTCGCGTCTCGATTTTTTTAAAGAAGCTTATCTAATACGTAAATTATAACTAAGAAAAGGTAAGATAACATCAGCTCTAGAGTACCACAAGGTTCAGAACCTAGACTCTCTACTTTTTCCTGATTTTTATTAACAATATATTGATACTTAAACTTTATATCATTGATAAGTAACTATTGGGTTGGCAACTAAGTACTTTCGGTTTTGTAATATAAAATAAAACACTTTTTTTTCAAACAAAGAATAGTTTTTAATCAATTATTTATTTTCCATGTCGTAATTATATATAAATATATAAATTAGTTTCACGATGGGAAATTTAATGAAAATTATATTATTTTCTGCTACTCCATCGTTAATTAAACACACAGAAATTAATTAAAAATTTCTGCGCTGGAGAAGGACTCGAACCTCTATCTGCCGTTTTCTAGACGACTGCTTTACCAATTAAGCCACCAGGCAGTGTAACTTCGAGTCCTTTCTGTGTGTTTAATTAACGATGGAGTAGCAGAAAATAATATAATTTTCATTAAATTTCCCATCGTGAAACTAATTTATATATTTATATATAATTACGACATCATAACCGAACTGCGGGTTTTTAAATTAATATATATATAAATATATTCCATAATACAATTTATGGCGTGTTAAAGGACTCGAAGTTACACTGCCTGGTGGCTTAATTGGTAAAGCAGTCGTCTAGAAAACGACAGATAGAGGTTCGAGTCCTTCTCCAGCGCAGAAATTTTTAATTAATTTCTGTGTGTTTAATTAACGATGGAGTAGCAGAAAATAATATAATTTTCTTTATATATTTTCCATTTTGCTCAATGACCTTTTGCCATCTTTCTTTCAGCTGCATGATTCCGCGCTCACAAAATTTCTGCTCCTTATCAGCAAAAAACTGAACCAGGTGCGAGTGAAGGTCATCGTCATTTGTGAAAGTTTTACCATTCAAAGAATTCTGCAAACTTCGCAATAAATGGTAATCAGATGGTGCTAGACCAGAGCTGTATGGGGGATGTGGCATCATTTCCCAGCCAACCTCCAATAGTTTCCCACGAGTTGCCAAAGATGTGTGAGGCCTTGCATTATCTTGGCGGAAAACTACGCCTTTCCGATTTGACAATTCTGGCCGTTTTTCTTTGATTGCTTCATCCAGTTTTATTAATTGTTGACAGTATACATCAGAATTGATCGTTTGGTTCCTTGGAAGCAGCTCAAAAAACACAACACCTTTGTAATCCCACCAAACTGACAGCATGATCTTTTTTGGATGCAATTCCGCTTTCGATGTGGTTTGAGCTGGTTTATCGTGTTTGCTCCATGATCGTTTTCGAACTATGTTACTGTACAGGACCCATTTTTCATCACCAGTGATGATTCTTTTTAAGAAAAGGTCGGTTTCATTTCGTCTAAGGTGTATATCGCAAAAATTGATTCTTCGTGTTAAATGAATTTCTTTCAATTCGTGAGGTACCCAAATATCAAGCTTCTTAACTAGCCCAAGACATTTTAAATGTTTTTCAATTGTTGTGTGCGATACATGTAACCTCTCCGCAACCTCTCGAACAGTTATATGACGATCCTCTTCCAATTATGACTTTGATTTGGTCATCATCAACTTCAGTAGGCCGACCAGAACGTTGCTCATCTTTGAGGGAAAAATCTCCAGAACGGAATTTTTTATACCAATTCTGACACCTGCGCTCTGTTAAGCAATTAGCACCATAAACTTCACATATCTTTTTGTGAGCCGCAGCAGCTTTCTTTCCTTTACGGAAATAAAATAGTAAAATATGTCGAAAATGTTTGTTTCTGCACTCCATTTAAAATTAACCCACAACTAATAGCTTTAATAAAAATCACGCACTACTTGCTTCTGAAGTTACGTCAGTGTGACTAGTATCACGCGACCAACGGTAAAGTACAGCACTAACATACGTTATACAAAAAATAAAGCAACGCTCTTTATCAGTAAAAACAGAAAGTACTTAGTTGCCAACCCAATAGTTCTGACTGCATTTTTGGAGAACTTACAACTATTGAGCTTAAATCATTAAAACGGCATAATATTGTAATATAATTAGCAATTAATTTGCTTGCAAATTCTTTTGAAATCTGAATTAATTTTTCTTTAAAATTTCCGTAAAAATCCATCGCCAATCAAGATTTTGGGGATACCCCGAAACACACGTTCAAGTAACCTATCTCCACGGAACTTCTTGAGCTATCATCACGCAGTTCGCGTACGCATTTCCATGTTCATAACACCCTACGAGAAACTCTGTTTATGTTTTGAGACAACGTACTCGTTGTAGTTTTAAATTCACATCGCTCATTTGACAGACACTATTCTCGTGTCAAATTGAAGTCGATCTCGCACAGTACGAACTATAATTGATAATAATTCACATTAAAAATTTCTCTCAACACCAATATCGCACGATATTGCGCAACACTTCCGTGCGAAGCGAAAAAAAAGATATTCCATAACCGATGTAACATTTTGAAAATATCTTTTGAAGAGTGAAACAATTAATCATGGTATTGTGTTCGGCGTGTGAAACTTGAAACAATAACAGACGTAACTAGACATTGGCATCATTTTTTTTCCCAATAAAAGTTAGTTACGCTCTCATGGTACAATAATTATAGATCATCGATCAAAGTCGACTCAATTCACTAAAGCGAAATTGAAAACGTTCTGTTTGACTTACTGTTTATAATAACCGTAATTAAAAGTTTATACATGAGATGATTAAATATATTTTTTTATTGCTTCTGCATGAGGTATTATCTTCGCTTAAGGTGTGTAGTGGCGAATAAGTATGATGAATTGCTTCAGCTGTATTAAATTGTATTAAAAAGATTAGAAAACATAAATTTGCCTTTTCGAAAAATGCGGACTCCGACTTCACTTTTTTATATTGCAAATTCTATCATTAATCATCAGGGCATTCCATAAATACTCTATACACGAGTGGTACAAATCTTATCTAATAGGGACGTTCAGAAACTATGAAAATTTAATCATTCAATATTTAAAATAACACAATTTTAACAATGCTATTGCTTTTAAATTCCGATTTTTCCTGCTTTAAAATATGGTGACAGCAGAATTATGATGTGGGGTTGCATGTCGGCATTGGATTTTGGCGAATGTTCATATGTAGGGATGCATAAATAGTAACTATCAGGTTGTTACAAATGTAATGTCTGTTTTTTCCTTCATTCTGAACTGAATCGCACCTGCGTGAAGACGTGTATGTTTTTGGTGAAAATTATTATTGTATTTGTAGAAAAGGGTATTTATTTCGAAGTGTGTACCTGTTCCATTTCTTGGAAAGATTAATATACCTGTCCTTGTCTCGGCTATGGAAATGCTGTCGGCAAGAGATATTCGGGCAATTTACCTCTTTCAATTTAAAAAGGGATTAAATGTAGCTGCAGCAACGCAAGAAATTAATCAGACGTTCGGTGAAACCACGTGTAATGAACGCACATTACGGCGATGCTTTAAAAAATTCAGCGAGGGAAATTTTGATTTGGAAAATGAGCATCGCGGATATGCGCGTAGCACCGTTAATGACGACGAGCTGCGTGTAGAAGTTGAAAGTAATCCGTCGACAACAGTGCGTAGCCTTGCAGAAACATTTCAAGTGTCCATTGCCACCATTAGTCGTCACCTTTCTTCGATTGGCAAAGTGAAGAAACTCGATCGATGGGTGCCGCATCAATTAACGGAAGCCAATAAGCTCCGTCGATTAGAGGTGACTACATCTTTGGCTACTCGACAGAAAGTTGAACCGTTTCCTCATCGTGTGGTAACGTGTGACGAAAAGTGGATACTTTATGATAATCGGAGACGGTCAGGACAATGGTTAGATCGAGGTGAAGCGCCAAGACAGCATGCACGAGCATCACTTCACCCGCGAAAGATTATGGTGACTGTATGGTGGACCGGTAAGGGTATTATTCACTATTCATTTTTGCAACCTGGTGAAACCATCATGGCAGCGTCCTATTGTGCCGAACTGGAAACTATGCATGGAAAATTGAGCCGCTTGCAGCCCTCACCAGTCAATAGACATGGACCCATACTTCTTCATGATAATGCAAGACCTCATGTTGCACGACAGACAATCCAAAAACTTTCGGAATTTGGTTACAAAATTCTCCCTCACCCACCTTATTCACCCGACCTTTCGCCAACTGATTTTCATTTTTTCCGAAGTTTAGACAATCACTTAAAAAATAGGGACTTCCCTGACCGGGAGTCTGTAATAGCAGTGTTTGAGCAATATGTGAGCCGTCAAAACCTAGATTTCTTTTCAAAGGGAATTTTTCAGCTTCCGGGCCGTTGGCAACAAACTACTGATGTAAATGGAGACTATTTTGCAGAATAAATATTTATATTTTTTTAAATTTAGACTTTTTTTTATTCCTTACAAAATCGGACATTTCATATGTAACAACCTGATACTATATCGAGATGGTAGAAGAAGTGTTGGAATTGTTGCTAGTGAAACTGATTAGAGATAATCTTTTCAATCACTTTTAACAAGATATCACCCCGCGAAACTTGTATCATACAAAATAGCAGATTTCAAATCAATTAATAATTAATAGTGGCAAGTTATCTGCACAGAAATTGTACCTTTTAGTAACACTCGAACGTATTACCGAGTGAGCAGAGTTTAAAATTTTATATCGATTTGTAGTCGTCTTAACCTAGGTAGCTGCCTTTGAAAGAACCGTACACCGTACTTCTATGACAACATAAGTCTGCATTCAGAGAAAAAACTGTTCATGATCAGTCAATTCAAACATGCTTTGCATAATTTTATTCATGGAATGGGAGTTTGGGCAATGTGGGAGGCTAGCGGTTATTCTTGATTATATCTTAACAACCTGACCAATAAAAAGCAATGTAACACACTGCGGAAGAGTCGGAGGATATTTCCCATCGACCATAAGTTGATTTCTTGGAAAGATGGGAAAAATAAAGAAACTAAAATGTGGGTGCTTCATTTAACAATGAACAGGGACGCCGAAACATCTGATATAATATATGTATATAATAACTTCAGCAACTGTCTGTTTATTCGTTTGTTTATTTGCTTTACGAAATGTTTTTTTTAATATTAGTTTTGCTAGTACATTTTGTTGCGAGACTGTAGTTATTTCAAATAATTAAAAAAAGGTAAAAAAAACTCTTACAACATCAATGTTCGTACTCTGTATATGTATTTCGACAACTAAGTTGTCGTCATCAGCAATAATCTCCCCAACGAGAAGTTGTGTGGACGTACATCAGTACAAGTGTTTCAAGACTAAGAAATATTGACTTATGGGTATCTTATAAAAACTAGCATACTTTTGGTTTTGCAAGAACAGTGCGACACTGCGATTAATAATGTGGTGATAATGACAACTTAGTTGTCGAAATACGTATGCAGAGTACGAATATTGATGTGGTAAGGGATTTTTTTGCCATTTCTGATTAATTTGATTTGGTTATTTGTATTTGTAATCATTTATCTTGTTTGTCTGTTTTATTTTGTCAGCATTAAAATAGTTTTTTGAAGCTTACTTGCCCATTATTTCCTCAATTAGTAATACTAATTGAATTATGTCGACTATAATAAAAGAATATAAAAAAGATTACATGAAGTCAGAGAGAAACTATGATTGCTACTTAAAAAAAAACATAAGGTTGTATTAAATCTTAAAAACCAAGTGCGCCATGAATTTTTAATTGAGATTATTACTGGTTGTACGTAAAAATATCTACGCGATGTCATTTTTGGTTTTGATCTATCTGCAATGGTTACAAATACATGTAAAACTGTAAATTTCGGCATTTTTCAATTTTCTTTTTTAATATCTCGGAAAATTGACAACAAATAAAAAATCTGAAAATGCTATTAAATACTCCTCGAATTTCTGAACATCCTGTATATCAATCTTAGTGAATAATTCATAAATGCACACGTAACTTTCATTTTCATGTACATTGCATTAATTAAGTCAAACTATAAACGCATTAAATCCATGTTACAGAATAAATATTTTAATAATTTCTATATCAATTAGTTGGGTATAATAAACAACCGTAAATAAAATGTTTTAATTCAAGGACTTATATATAACACATATTTTGCAAGACAAAGGTATCTGATACGAAGAATTTATTAAACGTATATTATATAAACTTATTTAAACGTATTTAATATACAGGGAAATAATTAGGCATGACATAAAGTTCTGTCTGCAATTTTATTTCCTAGAAAAGACACATTAACTACTATCTAACATTAAAATAGTTTTAAAAAATCTTTGTAATGAATTATATTTATATATATTATATTTTCGATGACTCGGACACACAATTCGGACGAAACGGCTGCTATTTCGCGTTCAATGTTGGCTCTGAGCTCTTCCAACGTTGTCGGCTTGTTGGCATAGACCAATGACTTGATGTAGCCCCAAAGAAAAAAGTCTAGAGGCGTTAAATCGCACGAACGAGGCGGCCAATCGACTGGTCCATTTCTTGAGATAACACGCTCATCAAACTTACTCTTCAATAAATCGATTGTAACGTGTGCTGTGTGGCTTGTGACACCGTCCTGCTGAAACCACATGTTGTCCAAGTCCATATCTTCCAATTCGGGCCAAAAATAATCGGTAATCATGGCGCGATAACGATTACCATTCACAGTAACGTGACGATCATTATCGTCGACGAAAAAGTATGGCCCTATGACGCCGCCAGCATGCAAACCGCACCAAACAGTTATTTTTTATGGATGAAGTGGTGTTTCATGAAGCACATGTGGATTTTCACCCGACCAATAACGCATATTTTGCTTATTGACGAACCCATTGAGCCAAAAATGAGCTTTGTCACTGAAAATGATTTTGCGATGAAATTGATCATCTTGGCGCATCTTTTCCAGAGCCCAATCGGAGAACGTACGTCGCTTCAAATGGTCCATCGGCTTCAATTCTTGAGTCAGCTTGATCTTGTATGAGTGTAAACCAAGATCCTTACGCAAAATTCGCCATAAGGTGGTCTAGGCGATGCCCAACTCTTGAGAGCGCCGTGGAACTGACTGATTTGGATCATTTGCTACGGACGTTTCAACGGCAGCGATATTTTCGACACTTTGACCAACCCGTTGTCTCACTGGCACGGTAACATAACACAACGAATATGTAGACTCAAATTTTTGCACTAAACTTGTTACTGCCTGTCTACTAGAGCGAGAATTACGACCGAAAATCGGAGTTAACGCTCTTAAAGTAACGGTCACCGACTCCGAATTTCTGTAGTAAATTTTTATAATTTGCAGACGTTGTTCGTTCGTGTACTTTACCATGATGAAAATGTTAAGTTTACTGAATAAATTGACAGTGATAGTTCGATGATTAGTGAAAGGGTGCGTTCACAAATTGAATTAAAAGTTGTCAAGTCCCTATTGGAAAACCCTTTATATCACTGTCTAATTTATCAAAAACAAATATTAAAAAATTACATAAAGTGGTTTAAAAAGATTGTAAAATGCATAGATATTTTAATCAGTAAAAAAGGGAAGGAAAACTAGTAAAAAATAATCGAATTTAGTAAATTATAACTACTGAAATCATAGAAATCTATCATTGTATTATTATATGTTCACTTCAACGGCATGCTTATCTAACAATTTGAAAAAAATGTAATTATCACTAAAGTATACGTTTTGAATCAATACAATTAATGTACTCTATATATAGCAGTTCAAATTATTAGATAAACACTTAACAATAAATAATAAACTGTAAATCCAATTAGTGACTTACCAGCAGCGTCCTTAAGTATATTAATACAATCTGTATGCCCAGACTTGTCTGCTAAATCTGAAGGTGTCATGCCATTAATGTCTCTCATCAACATACTAGCCCCTTGTTGCAATAAAGTCGTTACGTTACTACTATAACCATGTTCAGCAGACAAGTGCAGTGGAGTCTGAAATAAATGCAAATGTGAATTAATTATAGTAAAGCAATAGTATTAGGAAACCTGAAAATAGAAAGTGGCTTACCTTGTTCTCACCACGTGGGCCACAATGCATGTTGGGGTCTGCACCTGCATTTAATAAGATCTGAAGACATCGGGAATTATCGCATATAGCGGCGGCGTGCATCGGAGTCCTCCCCCAACTGTCTCTAGAATTTATGAAATGCTGCTGTCCCCCTTCTAGTAAATCTTCTAAAAGTTCTGTATTGTCCCATAAGGCAGCCTAAGATAATATAGTGGTAATTTATAATCTGTAGTTGTTTACGTACGTATTACTTGATGAAGAAGTCTTCCGGGAAAATCTTCATCTTCCGGCGACGAATCCAACATTTTGTATTGGTAGAGTAGTACGTTAGAAGTAATAATATTGGAAAATCAATAACACTGAAGCACCATAAGTTCGTCACTTAAAGATCGTAACATAATTAACATTAATCATAGCATTTACGTAATATTTTCATACAACAAAGTTTTATTTATATAATTTAAATAATACTTGACGTTTTATTGTCTATACATTTTGACATTAACTATTTATACCTCTGCCAATAACTCTAAAATTCCCTATAGAATTTAACAGCTTATTAGTTTATTTAAATCTTGAAAATTACTTTTTTTATAATACTTCGTAAGTGGTAATTTATAATATACAAAATAAATAAGTGATATAGTAAAACGATATTAGAAATAAAACTATTGTTAGTATATAACAGGAAATTCGTATTTTAAATGTTGCAAACCTGGGTATGTTTTGTTTTGTAACACGGGTTATCTACAAACGCTTATTACTTTTTGACATTCCTAGAATTCTTTTTGTATACATACTTCTTCGTAGAGTTTGTCCCTTTCGAGAACCAGAAAGAATTGATCTAATTAAGGTAAATGTTTCTTGTGGATATATATAGTACAATATATTTCTCTTATATCAGTACACTATTATATTTTACACAAATTTCAATATTTCTTTCAGTAATGGATGAAGCTGCTGGACTACCACAAGCTCCCCCATTAAATATACTTCCACCCACACCTGCAGGATTAGAATCACTTTACTCTCTATGCAGGAAAATATATCCTGATCAAGTAAATCCACTACAAGTTACAGCTCTACTAAAATATTGGTGTGCAAATTATTGTTTACCATATATTTTGCTAATACTTGCTATTTAAACTGTGTTCTATTTTTAATGCAGTCACCCTTACTTCCTGTATTATTTAGGGTGGCTATTTTTAGATGCATTCCACTTTTTTTTTAATGTTTTTCTATATATTTTAGGCTTGGTGGGCCAGATCCTTTAGATTATATATCAATGTATGCAAATCCAGGAATTCCCCATGAAAACATTCCACCACACTGGCATTATATAAGGTAAATATATTTATTTATTTATAAAGAAAAATTAAATGAATTGTGAAAACTAACATAGTGCATCGATACAGTTTCCTTTTTACATTTAACTTCTATTTTAGAAGTATTTAATTAACTAGTTTACAGCCCTAGTCATAAATATTAGAAACTCTATGCATATCATCAAATAAAACAACGTGTATATGGTTCATATTAATTTATTAAAACATTCAACATATTTTCTTAATATAGTATTACTACATTTCGCTGTAATTCATGCTTTTGTTCTTCTAAGAATGTCTACAACTAAATAAGACATATACACTACAGGCCATAAGTGAGGGATCACTTATCATAAATAACAAAACACTTGTATTTTAGACACATCCCTTAGACTTTTACCTGTTTTGGTGAGAATAATTGAAATAACAGTTGTAAATGTAATTCTGAGAAGGATTATTCGGATCATTATTATAAATTAGATAAATATATTTGTTTCTGAAAAATATTGTAAATCCTTTTAATAGTTTTATGGCGTCTATTTAATAGAAATATTTTATATACCCCAATAAATTTAAAAGGGTTTACAACGCAATATTATTATAATGGTATTAGGAATTCATAGTAAACTATTTAGCAATTTAAAAATTAGTTTTCGTGCGGCATTTGTCCGAGTAAGTTGCAATACGAGTATTTGAGAACAGACGTAAAAGTAACTTATAAAAATGCCGAAAAGAAAGGAACTTAGCGCAGAAACTCGTAGTTCTATAATAACGCTACATGGAGAAAAATTTTCACTGCAGCAAATAGCCCAAAAGTTAAATTTATCTTATCACGCGGTGCAAGGAACAGTGAAACGATATTCACAAAGTGGATCATTACAACCAATAAAACGTTGCGGAAGGCCAAGGATAACTACCAGACAAGAGGATTTGCGCCTAAAAATACTATCAAAACGAAATAGGCGCCTCACAGCTCCTCAGCTTCGAGCAGAGCAGAATGCAGACCGTCGAAAGCCGGTGTCACTGACTACTGTAAAACGACGTTTGACAAAGGCGGAACTACATGAGCGTATTGCAGCTCGAAAACCATTATTGAATCCACGAAATCGTAAAAAAACGGTTACAATGGGCCCAGGACCATCAACACTGGGACATGGAAATGTGGAAGCACGTGTTATGGACAGATGAGTCAAAGTTCCAAGTGTTTGGTAGTAATCGACGAGTTTTCGTTCGAAGACAAGTGGGTGAAAGGATGTTACCCGAATGTGAAGTGCCAACTGTTAAACACGGGGGAGGTTCTGTGTTTGTTTGGGGATCCTTTTCCTTTGATGGTGTCGGAGATTTGTACCGCATTGAAGGCATTTAAAAAAAGAGGGTTACCTGAAGATTTTGGAGGAACATGCAATTCCGCCTGGATTAAGGTTAATTGGGAAGGTTTTCACCTACAACAAGATAATGATCCCAAACACACTTCCCAACTTTGTAAAAACTATGTGAATCAAAAAGAGGAGGAAGGGGTGCTGATAAATATGATTTGGCCACCACAATCACCCGATCTCAACCCTATCGAAATACTGTGGAATGAATTTGATAGAAACGTGAGAGAAAGCTGCCCACAATCGCAGAAACAGCTTTGGGAGCAACTTACAAGGGTGTGGAATAATTTACCAATGGATACGCTCCAGAAACTTGCATCGGAGTTGCTAATATTTGTAAAGAAATCATTAAGCGCAGAGGTGGATACTTCGACGAAAGTCGAATATGATAAGAAATTCTGCAGAATATGTTGAAATTATTTTATTTTATAAGGAAAACTGTTCATTTGTCTCGTAGATATAGTTTTGTAGAAATATACGTTTTGTTTCACTAAGCGTGCATGTTTTTTTTTAAATTTCATCTACTGATCCCTCACTTATGGCCTGTATTGTAGAACATCACAAATTTGTTGTCATTCCTCATTTATTTTTTTAAATAGAAATGTATAACAAATGATCAAGTGTGTTGTGCTGCTGGCGTTATACATGTACACGTGGATTGCTTTTAAATGTTTTGCCAATTAAATGTTACAGAAACATTTTACAAAATAGTAATATTATTCACTACTTATTATATCAGTATGCTAAATAAGTTGCAGTTTTTCCAAACGATGGCGTTAGTGTGGGGATGCATCTGCAAAGAAGTAATGCAATTCAGTTTATGTAGTTTCGCCGAAGTGTAAACAACATGTCTTTTGCATAATGTTAAACATGTGAAATTTCGTACAAAAATGAGTATTTGTGAAGAATTTTACCACAACTTTATTAAAAAAAAATCACTTACGGTGACCATGCTCTGCCGAAAACAACATGTAAAAATTGGTTTAGACGCTTCAGAAATAATGATGTCGATGTTGAAGATAAGTATGCTCTGCCGCACCGAAAAAATGTGAAGACGAAGAATTGGTCGCAGTACTTCAGGAAGACTCACGTTAAACGCCAACTAAACTTGCAGAATCATTTGGAGTTGATGACACAATAGTTTCCAAACGTTTCAAAGCATTAGGAATGATTTGAAAGCAAGAATTGGGTGCCGTACGAGTTGAAGCCGAGAGATTTCGAATGGCGTCGTTTTGTCTGCGAACAGCTGCTTCGATGGCAGAAAAGGAAAGGTTTTTTGCATCGTGGTGATGAAAAATGGATACATTTCGATAACCCTAAGCGTAAAAAATCGTGGGGTAAGCCCGGCCATGCAACATCGTCGGCAAATCCGAAATCCATGGTTCTTCTGCTCTGCATTTGGTTGGATCAGCTGGGTGTAGTTTATTATGAGTTGCCCAGACCGAACGAAGCCATCAATGGGGATCGCTATCGATTATAGTTGATGCATTTGAGCCAAGCATTGAAGAAACGGAAACACGACAAAGTAATTTTGCAGCATGAAAACGTCGACCACATGTTACAGAATTGATGAAAATTTACTTAGAAACCTTTAAACTCCTACACCAACCGTATTCACCAGACATTGCACCTTCCGATTATCACTTGTTCTCATCGATGGCACATGGGCTGGCGGAGCAAGAGTTCCATTTCTATAAAGATTCAAAAAGTGGATCAAATAGATCGACCCTTGTATAGCCTCAAAAGAGGTGTCATTTTTCCGACGCGGTATTCAAATGCAGTCAGGAAAATAGGGAAAAGTAGTGGCTAACGATAGACAATACCTTCAGTGACATGTTTTTTAATAATTTTTTAAAAAATAACGCATTTATTTTCACAAAGAAACAACGGAAGCTCCTTCAACACTCTGATAGTTTTATATATTGATGCACTTTTTGCTCAACACATCAGAGTCAAGCTAAACTCCAAAAACGATTTTTGCCACGCAATCTTTTAAAGCACACTTTGAAAGTAACCTCAAACAAAATGAGGTGTGAAATATTGTTGCTGGTCGGGATTTCCAACATCGAATTTCATTATTTTTCACTTCCAACGTGATTTTTAACGATTCTGATATGACAACCGTCTTCTCTTTTAACTTAATTCCAGTATTTTCGTCAAAACTTCAGCTCTGATTCTTAAAAAGTAGCCAGTCACAAAGTTGTATTAATCAATCATTTTTTTTGCCCAGTTTTGGACTGTCCGATCTACATGGAGACGGGAGAGTACATGACATATCCGGTCCAGAAGGCGTGTCAGGTTTCGGATTCGAACTAACTTTCCGATTGAAGCGGGAACCGGGCGAAACGGCACCTCCAACTTGGCCGGCGACTCTCATGCAATCCCTAGCTAAATACGTCTTTCAGTCCGGTACCGAACTATCCACGTTTCGACGTTACATTTAGCAACTTACCGCTGTTATTTCAGGCAATAACTTGTGTTCTGGCGATCACGTTTCGTGGCACTGCGCGTTGGATAACAGCGAGTCCAGAATCCAGCACATGCTGATGACTACCGACTTGCAACTGAGATCTGCGCAGACACCATTTGGTTCCGTTGATTTTGTTCAGATCGTTGGTATATGTGCTGATGAACTGAGGGCTGCACAACAGTGGAATGGTGCTGGGATCCTGGAAATGATCAGTAGATTGCCGCAGTACGTATTATAACGGTTGTTCTATTATTTTTTAAGTCATAAACAATATAATTGTTCGGAAATAAGAGATTAATTTGTAAGTCAAATTAGATTTTTCAGTTACACATCATAAAAACGCATAATTACATGCAATTAGAAACCTAGCGTAGGTTTCATTTAATATTTATTTCCATGATGCAATTTATGGCAAGTTAGAAGACTCGTATTCACCGTTCTTCGGGGTTTGAAAGTGAAGATACAGAGAAAAATTCTAACGTCTTGCGTTTTTTAAATAAGACATATTAAATGGTATCGCTACACTCATATCTTAATTCATATAAAACATCACCTTTGTTTCTTATTCTTGTACAGTCTAGAAATAAATAGTTTGTATACCTCTCTTCGTACAATGTTCACATGCATCTGTATTTTTAATCTTAATTTTTCCTTTTGTGAGCTTTCACGATTAAATGTTAAGCTAGCAATTTGATTTAACTCAATTTACACATTTGAAAGTTCAAATTCTGACACTTTTCTCTCAAGTTCCCCATTGTCCCAGAATTAAGCCAATAGAATTAGATAAATTTTGTCATCAAAACCATTTCTAGAACCTTCAGAAATATTATCCCGCGAGCCTTTGTTCATGTATTGGGTTCGCAACTAAGTACTTTCGATTTTGTAGTATAAAATAAAACACTTTTTTTAAACAAAGAATAGTTTTTAATCAATTATATATTTTCCATTTTGCTCAATGACCTTTTGCCATCTTTCTTTCAGCTGCATGATTCCGCGCTCATAAAATTTCTGGTCCTTATCAGCAAAAAAGTGAACCAGGTGTGAGTGAAGGTCATCGTCATTTCTGAAAGTTTTACAATTCAAAGAATTCTGCAAACTTCGCAATAAATGGTAATCAGATGGTGCTAGATCAGAGCTGTATGGGGGATGTGGCATCACTTCCCAGCCAAGCTCCAATAGTTTCCCACGAGTTGCCAAAGATGTGTGAGGCCTTGCATAATCTTGGTGAAAAACTACACCTTTCCGATTTGACAATTCTGGCCGTTTTTCTTTGATTGCTTCATCCAGTTTTATTAACTGTTGACAGTAAACATCAGAATTGATCGCTTGTTCCTTGGAAGCAGCTCAAAAAACACAACACCTTTGTAATCCCACCAAACTGACAGCATGATCATTTTTGAATGCAATTCAGCTTTCGATGTGGTTTGAGCTGGTTTATCGTGTTTGCTCCATGATCGTTTTCGAACTATGTTACTGTACAGGACCCATTTTTCATCACCAGTGATGATTCTTTTTAAGAAAGGGTCGGTTTCATTTCGTCTAAGGTGCATATCGCAAAAGTTGATTCTTTGTGTTAAATGAATTTCTTTCAATTCGTGAGGTACCCAAATATCAAGCTTCTTAACTAGCCCAAGACATTTTAAATGTTTTTCAATTGTTGTGTGCGATACATGTAGCCTCTCCGCAACCTCTCGAACAGTTATATGACGATCCTCTTCAATTATGACTTTGATTTGGTCATCATCAACTTCAGTAGGCCGACCAGAACGTTGCTCATCTTTGAGGAAAAAATCTCCAGAACGGAATTTTTTATACCAATTCTGACACGTGCGCTCTGTTAAACAATTAGCACCATAAGCTTCACATATCTTTTTGTGAACCGCAGCAGCTTTCTTTCCTTTACGGAAATAAAATAGTAAAATATGTCGAAAATGTTCGTTTCTGCACTCCATTTAAAATTAACCCGCAACTAATAGCTTTAATAAAAATCACGCACTACTTGCTTCTGAAGTTACGTCAATGTGACTAGTATCACGCGACAAACGGTAAAGTACAGCACTAACATACGTTATACAAAAAATAAAGCAACGCTCTCTATCAGTAAAAACCGAAAGTACTTAGTTGCCAACCCAATACAATGATGGAAATAGATATTTACATCAAAGTAAGTTTTGAATTAAACTTCGTAGCACAAAACTGACCACTTTTTATAGCAAAATTATTCGTACTTCACAGATTACCCAAATCACTAAGAAATTAAAAAATATAGAATTACCTGTCTCTAATTTACAGAGCCGGCGGTCCATGGCACATGACAGACATGCGTAGAGGCGAAAGTATATTTGAACTTGAACCAAACGCTCACGAAGAAGTGGAACGGGGTTTCGAGCTCGAAGGATCCAATTTAAGCGGCGTCAGTGCGAGATGTTCATGGGCAGAGCAAGACTTTTCCAAAAGCATCGTTTCCAAAGACAAAAGGGACGAAGGAAACGGTATATTAGAAGATGAAGGTGAACCGATGAAGTCCAATTATCAGAAGACAATATACTCGAACAACATTGAAAGATTAGCAGGCACCAGCGCGTATAAAAGCGACGACGGGAAAGAAAACTCGACGATGTTGGAATCTACGGAGTTGCTTCACGTGAAAAAATTGGAAGGTGTACATTTGGTGTTCAATTTAGAAGCTGGAAGCTTACTACCGCTGGCGATAAGGTTGGTTTTGTTTTTGTCACCATAATATTCCAATACAATTCTTATTTTGTCTGAGTTTATTCTAGAGGTCGCGTAAAACATGGAAGGCATTTTACTTTTAAGTCTATTCTAGGAGAAACAGCAATTACATTAGTCGCAAGTTCAGTAACAAGCACCTTAGTCGATACGGATAATCCCTACGTGGCTCAGGGTTCGTGGTTGCAAGTCCTAATAACTGACGATTTAGCCCAAGACATGGCAGTCACTTTCCAGATCTTAGCGACGCCGGAAGTCCTATCGTTACCCAAGACCTTTTCGTGGCCAGAGAAGCGGCTGAGTATAACCGTTGTCGCGGATAAGTTATAGCTATTTTTAACTAAGTCATTATATATTGTGAATTTTTATCCGTCCTAGTTTATAGGTTAACAGCGAATAGCGAATAAGACTTTTGCAAAACGAATCTCAGCAAATTATATAGGATCCAACAGTTGTACGATGTGTTTTCGCAATTTCTTCAAAACTGAATAATTCTAAGTACAAATTTTTCAATTTATTTTTATAATTATTACAATATATAAACGCAATTACACAACGAACGTTTCAAATTTTCATGGAGCAAGCATAAAGACCTTACTTTTCCAAAAAAAATCAGTAAATCTATCCTCTGTAAGGGAGAATTTAAACTTCCTCCCTTTCTTGTCTTCATTAATGAATAATCGTGCATATAAGATCATGAACTATAACTAGAACAGTTAATCGTTATCAGCGCGATAGAATAGAATCCGTTGCAGTAACTATGTATGCATCAATAAATATACTCATGCTCGCCCTTGGTTTTTACGTCTGATATGTGAATATTGGCAGGCAAGGGTCGTTTGAAGATGTAAAAACTGCTTTTGCTACTTTAATGAATAAAAAATAACTAAATTATAATACAACTTAACTTATGAATTTTGTAAAGTCAAAAGTAACTTCATTTACTTACATATTTCAGTCGTAAACAATAAACATAACTAACAAAACGATATACAATCGCTAATAGCACGTGGTCCATCCCAAAATTTGATATTGCCAACCCTGGAGAGTTGAGATGGATCACGTTTGATAATTTATTTATTAGAAAATACATAACGAATTAAATAACTCAAAAAATTGGTAATTATAAACACTTGAACTATCAATTAACTTGTTTTATTTATTTCACTTACTATCTTTGTTTGTTTTAAAGTTATTTTTTCACAGAGCTGTCCCAGTTTTCTTTCGACTGGTTATTGCTTATCGTTTATTAATGTATTTGGCAAAATAACTCAAACTAGGTTGTTTAACTAAAAT
The DNA here is from genome assembly GCA_031893035.1 of Dermolepida albohirtum. Lineage (NCBI taxonomy): Eukaryota > Metazoa > Arthropoda > Insecta > Coleoptera > Scarabaeidae > Dermolepida > Dermolepida albohirtum. Next base: position 20,622 of record JAVIWB010000008.1, on the reverse strand, counting down.
AATTATGAACCAAGGATTACTGAAAAAGTAAGTTAACTTATATTTATTGTAAAGTAACATATATATGTTTGTTGAATTTGATGGAGCCTGTGGTTGATTAACTTAATCACTAAGGTTGATATATAACCCCTTTGCACATTAACTTTTGTAATTCTGTATACGCCTTTCGACAACCAAGTTGTCATAATCAGCAGATTAACCGCAGTGTCGCACCTGGTAAACCACTGCGAAAAATACCTGTAAAATATTTATGTTTTCTCCCTAAAAGTTTAAAACGCTCTATATATGTATATTTAAATATATACTCGAAGTCCTAGTTACTGCTCACCAAATTAATTCTAAGACAAAAATACTTCAATATTTTCAGTTACGTTATTGTTTATACTTCAATATTTCATTTGCAGATATGTTTTTCAAAATGTACTTTTCGGATTTAAATTTAGGCTCCCCTGAAAAAAATTTGGGGAATAATGACTAGGACATCTTGTATAATTGGAAGAAATTATATATAACTATTTAATGTGCCTTTTTAATATAGACTCGTGTATATTATAATAAATTTATTTATTATCGAAACTTTTATAACCTGTTTATACATTATATTTACAATGCGTATGAATATAATTGTGCATTAATTATGAAAGTGTGTTTTTGTCAAGATCCCTCCTTACTCGGCTGTAAAATATATTTTTACGTGAATCACTCATACGTTGATGTTTAAAACTACACAGTGACGTACTCTCGGTGAAAGGGAAAATGTTGCTCTTGTTCCTCTTTCAGCTTAAACCACCAATTAAAACTGATACTAGTTCCTGCTACGTGGTAAATTTATTCGCAACATAATTTGATTATAAAATTTGCACTTTTTTTGTTTTTTTAATATTGCTGTCCTTATTCGTATTCAATACCTTTCCGAGCATACACTTTGAACAATTCGTATTCTATTAAATGCAATTATAGAAATCTATTAATAATATTACATTAAAAACCAAAATGAGTATAAAAATATATTATTTATTATATACACAGTAAGAAATTTAAAAATCACATCCTTGACATTCAGTAATCGCGTCTTTTAGCTTCTCTAAAAATTTTTCATGAACGTTTTCATCAGATTCACTTTCTTCATCTATACTTCTAGTTAGATTGTTTAAAATATCCTGTAATTCAGCCTGAAAATATTTATAATGATCGACATTTATAATTTCATTGTCAATCATACATACCTCTGCACTTTGATAGTTTAGAACTCCTACACAACTAATAGGTCTGTATGTTTTAGTTAAGTTCCCTATTTTTGATCGTTTCAAAGAGAAAACGTATGGGACTTCACAGTCTTTTGCTAGTCGTATTAGATTAATAATATCCTTATACAAAATTTCTGAAAATAACATATTATTTGGGTCAATTGAATACAAATTCTACCAACCATCATTACTGTATATCCTCATGTCAGTCGCAATAATTAAAAAATTAATTTTTCTAGCTAAAAAATATTTTTTTGTTTCATGCAAGCCCAGAACATATCTTCGTTTAATTTTAGCCTTTTCTTGGTCTTTCTTGAAAGCGTTCTCTTGAAATATAACAATTTTCTTAAGAAATTTAGTTGTTGCTTCATTTAATTCATCAGTCACAATATTATCTCTTAAAATATATACATAAAATTTTATAATACAATTGAAAAATACTTAAATTTTAATGCCTAAAATATAATATTTATTCTAGAAGAAACTATAAACTATTTAACTCAGGAAATGCTGTTACAAAATTACTGACAGAATAATAATCCAAAAACACATAACATAATAAAATTAATTGTTTGTCTGTTTTAAGCCTGGATTATATACTCACTTACTGATAAATTATTTTGCCATCATTTGAAAATCCTTGGGATTCATGTTTCAAAATATCTTCTTTTAATTTACTTTGTATTTTTTTCTTCGGTATCTCTCGATATTTACCAGAGTTTCTTATAGGATTGTCTGAATCTAACAAATTTCCAGCGTAAATCTCTTTAACATCTTTTTTTAGTTTAACAACTTTATTTGGAGTTTTAAAAAAGCAATCAAGGGTAAGTGTGTGGCCCCTTTTTATTTTCGTTTCAAAATCTATAACATTATTGTTTTAATTTTTTTATAGAATTCAATAACTATATAGAAATACTTTGTTGTGGGTGCTCTTGGATAATTCTTAACTTAGTGCTAGATGGTGGAAATTTTTGCAGCAGTAAAGTATCTTCATGTGCCCGACGTTTTTCCAAATGTTTGATTTCATTCTTGTCCTTTCTACTTCTTTGTAAACATTGATTATCTGTATTGACATGACTTTGCCCGCAGGCTGCCATTTAATACCCGAAAATGAATTATATAAACTAATATCAATTCTAATGTAACAGATGTAATAATAAACCTGAGATTCTGTTGTATGTTTTTGAAAAACTTAATTTGAAACGACTATTTTTAGGTTATAATACACTGAAGAAATTGATATAATAAAAATCATATTGGCAATATTGAAAGAAACTGCTGCTATATTTCTCAAAATTATTTTTGGAAAATCGAACGATTCCTTTTGGAAATGAAAATCAGTTCTATTACTTAATTTAACCGAAATTGTAATTTATTTTATATATAAAATTGCATGTACTTCCATATAATACATGAGTACACAATTACTTTTTCCTTTAGAGTTTGTTGTGTTGATATCTTGATAAAAACCATAGATTATAAATCTCAACTAATTTTATATGATTGTGATATAACCTATTATACTACTGCTTTTTAATACACTGAATTTCAAAGATTTTTCACATTCTAATTGAAAAAAATGTCTAAGATTCTGAATAAATGTCTTCTAATAAGTGGAATCAGCATAGGAAGCTTTTACTGCGGAAAATACTATAACCAATCAATTAAAGAAGACGAACATTTACTTACTAAAATTGAGAAATTGCCTGGCTTGCCAATTTTTGGGACTGTATCTGCCGCAACTGCCTTTTCTCCTGTTCCACAATCTTCACAAAATAGAATATCGCAAATAATGAAACATGGCTTTCCAGGCATGGATAATATAAGATCTTTTGATGATTATGTTTTGAGTTATGATAGGAGAACAAGAGTCGCGCACTGGGTTTTTGAACATTTAACTAAAGAATCTATAAAGCATAACGACGCAGTTGATAGATCTTTATGTCATTTTATGCCCGACGAAAGTATACATCACTTTTTTCGGTTAGTGCAAAACTATGATTAAATATGTAAATAAATTATATTTTTTTAAGCTCAGAAAACACTGACTATTTAGGATCAGGATATGATCGAGGCCATTTGGCAGCAGCAGGAAACCACAAGTACAGTCAAAAGCATGTAGAACAGACATTTTTTTTATCGAATATGGCTCCTCAAGTTGGAGTTGGTTTTAATAGGCATTCGTGGAATCGATTAGAAAAATATGTTAGGAAGTTAACTAAAGTATATAAAAACGTTTATTGTTGTACAGGACCACTGTACTTACCAAGGTAATTATTTATACCACATTTACTTTATGTATAAAATTTACGTTCAGGAAAGAAGCAAATGGAAAAAATTACGTAAAATATGAAGTAATAGGTGCTAATAATGTCGCTGTTCCAACACATTTTTTTAAAGTACTCGTTGGTGAAACTGAAAGCGGTGAATTACATATGGAATCTTATGTAATGCCGAATCAAGCTATTGATGACAGTGTACCTTTAAGTAGTTTTCAGGTAACATTATTATAATTATGTGAAAATATTGTTTAATTTGATAACTTCAAATTTACGTTAAAATATCTTTGCTTTAAGACATTATATAAAATTGAAAAAGTGTAATTGCAGCATTTTTGTCATCATGTCATATAACATAATTTTCTTATTTCTTTACAGGTTCCTCCAGAAAGTGTGGAGAGGGCAGCAGGATTATTATTCTTCGACAATATATCAAAATTAAATATTAAAAAAATTAATGGAAAAAGCAATTAATGTTAAGGTATCTAGGTCAAATATTGTAAATAGTGTAAATATATTGTTTTCTAAGAATATTTATTGAATAAAATGATAAGTGTAAATTGTGTATTATAATTTCTATTATTTTGTCGTAATTAAATGTAATTTTTTTCTTTATGCTTTGTCCTAATGAATACATTTTTCATGTCTAGTACTTCCAACTAACATATTTTAAAGGAAATATTTAGTCATATAAGGAAACCCTGTACATAGATATGCATAAAGCATGTTTTGAAAATAAAAAATATAAAAGTTTGTAACTTCTTTATGAATATGGAATCAAATTCATTTGAATATTTTAGGAGTTTCATTACTTCTTATACCAATATGTATACTTTGTGGACATTTAATATACTAGTTGATTGATCTTTTTTCTTCTTTCTGATTTATTGATCTCAAGTATTTTTAATTATACGTTTATACTCATTAAATTTTTGTTGCATAAATTTCCACTAAAAAATGGAAAATACAAGAGTTGATTTTATGCAAATCTCTTTAAGAACTGTAATACGCTAAGAGAATTCTACATTAATTTATTACTGATTTTAAGTTTTTCATAGAAAACCCCTACAAAATTATTTCATATGGAATGTTGTCTCTGGCGGCCCGAGTAGGAACTAATATATATGAAGTTTTTTTTGTACAGCGTGCCTCAACTATATTATTCTTTATCTATGCATTAACCTCACAGTAGTCAAAAACGTCAAACGAAGCATGAATGTACAATGGTAAGACTACGACTCTGACAGTTCAGTTTAATTTGGATATTGAATGGCAACAGTAGTTCACCATCTAATGCAACTCAAAATTCTTCAACCATGTCGACCGATAGTGATGATATGGACATTCAACAAGAACTTAAAAATATTCAAAATGTTATTAGTCTCACCCGTGTAAATATTGAGGCACTTAACGCAAAGTTTGCGGACATACAACATCCACCGGCAATGTATATAAAAGAATATGAAGATCTAACGTCTAAGTTACACGAATTAGAAGCTAAAGAACGAAGATTACTGGAACAATCTAGCAATGGCAGAGATAGCCCTGAACTGACTGAGTCGTACCATAATAAATACGACTACTATAAACCGCAACATTATGATTCTTTACCGAGGCCTAAATTTCTTCGAGCACACTTGCCGAACCAACAACGGACTAGCGTACAAGTTCGAGACGGTCAAACACTACGTGAAGCCTTAGCTAAAGCAATGAAACTACGTAACCTCATTTGTGAAGTGTGCTGTGTTTATCTCGGGGACTCTAATATGCCCATCAATTGGGATGTTGATATTGGTACCTTAGACTGTGAGGAGATAACTGTAAAACTGATTGATAAGTTTCCCATTCCAACGAGCATCTCGCACAATTTTGTTCGAAGAACTTTTTTTTCATTAGTGTTTTGTGAATATTGCCGGAGATTACTTTTTCAAGGATTTTGCTGTCGTACTTGTGGATATAAGTTTCATCAACGATGTGCTACTGGAGTTCCATTACACTGCCAACAAGTACTGTAGATACTTTATTCATTTTAAATTTCATTGCATGTTTTTCTTATTATTTTCTTAGGCTGTCGCTTATTTCTTATACATAAAAGTTAACAGAAACTTGTTAACATCAATTAAGACTAAAATAATCAAAGGTAGTTTACTATTGCTTATATTAATTTAAAAAATGGTAACTAACCTATTTTAATACAGTTCTGTAATATTCCCAATAGTTTTAAATAACTAATATTATAATATTTGGTAAATAAACATTCAAATAAAAAATTGGTACTATTGCAATCTGATATGGAACATATTTTCAAGACAATTTAAATTGAAAATATTTTTCCTATCAATTGTATATGAGGAAACTAAACATTATAATCTGTTTTTACCAAAATTGCTTCATGTTTTAAATTATTACTTGTATCTTATTGTCAATTAGTTCGTGCCTTTATTTTGTTAATTCATATTTACCTGGAAACGATCAAGACACAGATACATTGTTTGTTTTTAATGGCAAACAATAGAGTTAGATTAAACTAGTTTTTGTTTTTATTGTACAAAAATATAAATGTATTAAGAAATTCGTACTGATTTCCCCTTTTTTGTTGAAATTTTAACTTACTTAAGCATGTTCTAAGAACTGTAAACAGCATTGCAACAAATTTGAGATTTTTAGAATACACTTATCATGTTTTCCATATTTCTAGGTGATTTAAATTTCACTTTTAAGAATTAAAATTTGATCCTTTTATTATTAAATTCATTTTTAAGTGAATGTTGTTTCTATTATTGTACATCATTAACAAAAGCTGTTATCTGTCTGTTAAAACGATTTACTTTTGTTTTTATGCAAATGTATTCAGTTGATTCAATAAAGTTTATAATTTAAATAAGGGTGGGGGTAGGGTTTGAACATAATATATAGAGGTTTTTATGAGGTGTAATAGAAAAAAAATCTACTGAGCCTTGATAGAAACAATTAATTGTATGTTGCTTAGTAACGTTCAATAGTGGCAAAATTTTTCTATACATGTGTCAAATTTGACTTGAATTTCTTCATTATTCTGTACTTTTTAAAGTGTTCCACGAGCAAAATGAGTTTTGTGAAATTAGGGCGTCGCAGTATCATCAAATTTTTAAATAATTAAAGGCCAATAGCCATAATAATTACTTTTCCATTTATACATTTAAATAGTACCTTAAGTTAAGACCTTTTATTTTATAATTAAGCTGAGAAATTTACTGAATTACCTTTTATAAAATTTAATCACTTTTTACTAAGTGATTCTGCAATTTTTAATGTTTAAACCCATGAATGTATCAAAGCATTAATGTTCTTTATTTATAGCGAAGAAATTGTATAAATTGTAATTATTTGGACTGATAATTACAGGAATTTTTATAACCTGGGAATTTCAAAAGTACATCGGTAGATAAGGGATTTTACATTTTTTCTAATTCTAAGTTGATAAAAAAATTTTTTTACAGTAACAAATGTTACGTTTATAATTGAGTATAATTTTAAAATTCGGTAATTCCCTGATAAAATCTCATTGAACAATACCTGCAGTATTTAATTTTAACTGTTGCGGATTCAAATAACGCTAAAAAATTAAGAATACAGATTATATCAATAAAAGAATTAATTTAAAAATATATTCGTGTCATAAGTCACTTTACTTCTGTAATTATTTCAAAATTGGAATTAATATAATCTTAGTTTCTCTTAGTGTCCTATTTTAGAACACGAATATTCGATATTTATGTCATTTGTACCGATTTTGAATGGAGGGAAGCCGGCATAATCAACAATATGAGGATAACAACAAGATAACACATCGTGTCTTTTTGTTTTGTACAATCTCTACAGCACATATGTTGTTTGCGTTCACATTTAACTGTAGTTTTGGAGTAGTATTAAGAACAATACATTTAAGATAGCAAACAGAACTATTATTAAAGTTTTAGTTACATATTATTGAAGATACGAGGGTGGTCCCAGAAGTACCCGACCCAACAAAGAAAACACAAAAATTTTGGAAAGAAATATATTTATTTTTCAACATAATCTCCTTTCAGCTCTATACACTTTTGCCAGCGATGTTCAATAAGTTCGATACCCTTTTTATAATAAGAACTGTCTTGTTCCTCGTTGGAAAATCTTTGACCATTGAGCCATCTTTTCAAGTTTCGAAACAGAAAATAATCCGAGTGGGCTAAATCTGGCAAATAAGGTGCATGAAGTAGCAATTCAAATTTTAATTCATTAATTTTGGCCATTGCAATAACAGATTTGTGAGCTGGTGCATTGTCTTGATGAAATAACACTTTCTTCTTATCTAAATGCGGCCGTTTTTGCTTGATTTCTCCGCTCAAACGTTACAGTAACTTCGCATAATACACGCCGTTGATAGTTTTTCCTTTTTCAAGGTAGTCAATGAAACTTATTGCACGCATATTCCAAAAAACCGATGCTATGACCTTGCCTGCAGATGAAACGGTCTTCGCCTTCTTCAGAGCCGGTTCTCCCTTTTGAGTCCATTGTTTTGATTGGCCTTTTGTGTCGGGTGTGAAGTAATGGACCCATGTTTTATCCATGGTTATGAAACGGCGCAAAAATTCTGTTTTGTTGCTGTGAAACTTCGCTAAACATTCGATTGAAACTTCTTCACGACACTGTTTTTGCTCGAGTGTGACCAAACGCGGCACCCATCTTGAATATGCGATGTATCGAACTTTTTGAAATGCCTACTATGTCTGCTAGATCGCGTATTTTCAGTCGACGATCATCAAGTACCGCTTTGTGGATTTTGTTCACCATTTCTGTCGTCACCTCATTTGGTCGACCACTGCGATGCTCGTCTTGGCAACTCGTACGGCCTCGTTTAAACTCTGCTACCCAATGTTTCACTGTAGTAAACGAAGGAGCAGACTCACCCAGAATAGAATCCAGTTCAGCTTTTATATCGGTTGGGCTGAGGCCCTTCAAATAAAAGTATTGTGTCACGTTACCATCACCAATTTTCTCCAATTTTAAAAATTCACTGAAAACGTTCACTATTGATGGCTGCCAAATAAATACTAAACAACGTTGCGTCTTCAAATTTGAAACATATGCTTTATAGATTATGTACTTTCTAATACAATGATATTTTTCAAACAACTACCTCCGCCTCTAGGTCAGGCCGGGTACTTATGGGACCACCCTCGTACATTGAGTGAGTTTCTTTTATAGTTAGCAAGCAGATTGTAAACAGTCTACGCGAATATCGCTGGGAAAAGTGTATGGAGCTGAAAGGAGATTGAAAACTTAAATAATTCTTTCCAAAATTTTTGTCTTTTCTTTGTTGGGTCGGGTACTTCTGGGACCACCTTCGTAATTGACTATTACAATCTAATAACCAAACTAAACTGATCCAAAATAAACAATAGAAAAATTCTTCGGAGTTCGGCAAAAACAACACAAAAGATTACGAATTTTCAATGAATTTATTACCTTCAACACGGTGAACATCTGTACAAAACTTGGTTGTTAAATGTATGCTTTTCCATACTGTATTTAAAATTAGAATAAAATATTTGAATGGATAATTCTTCAGAATGTACGTACACCTCAAACGTTTGAGGAAAAATTCTAGATTTCAAAGAAAGCAAGTTGCATTTTCTATGCGAAATTCAACATGTTTTTTTTAACAGATGTATTCCAGCAATTCAAAAATAAAGTCATTCTAAATATAGTTACCAAAGTATACACTACCGGTCATATTTATTTGCCCACCCTTAGTTTTAGCCAAAATTATGAAACTATCAAATGTGTACTGAAAATTTATTTATTGTACCAATACAATGGTGTAAAATAAACATAAAATAGTTACATTTTTCTTATATAAAAACTGTATCATTAATTATTATTAAATTCTGCTCTCATCAATGTGCCCACCTTTATTTTTGATAATTGCGGCACATAACCGCGGCATCCTTTCAATTAATTTTTGCAGTGCATCTTCTGTAATTTGTGCCCAGGCTTCTTGAAGTTGTTCCCACAGTACAGTGGTGGATGATAGAGCACGTTCTCGAACCTTCCGGTCCAATTCTTCCCAAAGAAGCTCTATTGGGTTCAGATCAGGACTTTGAGCTGGCCATACCATTATAGAGATTTGCCCTTGCTCTTCTAGTTGACGCAAGTAATCGCCGCACAATCTATAAGTGTGTTTCGGATCGTTGTCCTGTTGAAATACAAAGTTTTCGCCAAGAATCCTTAGTCCTGAAGGAACAGCGTTATTTTCTAAAATTTCCTTATAGCCTTCTTTTCTTAGGATTCCCTCAATTTTGACAGTATCGCCTACAGATCCTCCACCAAAACACCCCCAAATCATTACTGAACCTTCTCCATGTTTTACGGTAGGCGCAATACATTCTGGCAGTACTCTTTCTCCTGCGGATCTTCTTACGAATATTCGCCTTTTACTACTGAAAAGTTCAAACTACGATTCGTCTGTCCACAACACATTATTCCACTGATCAATCGTCCAATTCTTATGTTCCTTAGCCCAATTTAGTCGTTTTATCTTGTTTTGCTTTCGTAGTAGTGGTTTTCGCAGAGCAATTCTTCCGTATAAACCCGCTTGCCTTAACCTTTTCTGTACCGTGGACACACTAATTGGTTCAGCACGCGCTGTATTCATTTCCGCAGCAATTTCTGATGCTGTTTTTCGTGTATCGCGTCTACTTATCAGTATTAGATGCCGGTCATCTGCAGATGTCGTCGCTTCGCGTCGTCCAGATCTTTTGTTGGAAAATGTACCACTTTCTTCAAGATTTAATCGTAATTCTTTTGCAATTTCGCGATTACTTTTACCCGTACGATGATAAGCAATTATCATAGCACGCACCTCAACAGATAATTCCTTCGTCTTCGGCATTGCATTAAAATGTTCACAATAACGCTCTATTTCACTGTTTTCGCAACAAAAGATGAACGATGACTGAAAAAAAATTTATTTTCCTTTTTGAATAACACATCCTAATATTGTAATTAGTTAGTACAATAACACAATATTGGTAATACCTTTCAGAAATGCAGGTAAAACTGTTAATACTGTAGGGATTAGCCTATATAATATTTATGGTATTTTTCCAATTTATGTCACCTTTACGATATATCATAAACAATTTAAGATTTTCCTAGAAATTCATATGGAATTACTTCCACTAATAACATTGTTGAATAATTATAATACAGATTTTTCGAAAGATAATCCGTATTTCAGGAAACACATAAAATTGGGGTGGGAAAATAAATACGACCGGTAGTGTATGTCTGATGTATTTCATTTTGCGAAAAAAAACAAATACGTGTAAGTTAACTAATAATCTTATCGAATTTGTGGGTTTACGTGGTTGTAAAGTGTAATCTCTCTTTGCTTCCTGACTTTTAGGAAAGTTTATAGTGCAGTGCTCCTTTACACGTTATAAAGATTATTGCCAGACCATGCGTAAATAAATGTTTTTACATTTCTGGAAAGGTATCGAAGTAATAATTTGTATCCTTTCCAGCAATGTACAGCAATCGGAATTTGTTACTATCGCAAGACAGATAAGATTAGAATTAAATATTTATTTCTTTAGATCAATTTAATTGGAGAGATAAGTATTTTAACTCCTATTATGTTGAAATGAGTTCGGTTCGGCTTAAAACTACCTATAATGACTCATTTTTTAAACTAAATATTTATTATTTGCGTACCGAAATGATACGTTATTTATCCCGCAATATTATGTGTGGAAGATAAAATTGCCGTATCGAAAAATGTGTTGTGAAACGGTAGTTACCTAATATACAAGGATGGGTTGAAAAGTTCGTGGAATGCAGGTAAAGAAAAGAAATTTGCCTTTCGAATTGTATTTATTTCTTAAGGTAATCTACTGGCACTTTGACACGTTTAGATCAGCGATGATCTAAAGTCTCTGTTCCTTGATAAAATTCAGCACTGTTAAGTTGGTTAAAATAAGTATCAACGGCTTTAACATCGTTGTGTTGAAAATTTCGGTCTGGCAACACACTTTTCTGTATTAAATCCGGTGAGTGGAAACATATCGAAGACTAATTTATAAATTTTTCCCATAACAGCACTTGTGGTGGAGCCGTGCATTAAATTAGTGAAAAATATTTTCTTCTTGGTAAAATTAGGACTCGTATGAATATGTAATATGAGCCTGTAATGGTTTAGTCTTTTTGAAGGTACACAACAAGAAGAATACCTTTTATGTCTCAACAAATGGTAGACATTTTTTGTGCAGATGGAATAGTCATCGTCTGCTTTGGGGAAGGAGATTCACTGTTTAGATTCTTGTTTTGTTCTGGGTGCATAATGATGAACCCAAATCTCATCTCTGATGATAAATCAATGCGTAAAATTTACATTTTTATTTCGAAAACGTTCCAAACACTAGAAATTTGTATTCGCACCAATTTTTGATTAAAACTGGGCAGTCATGGTACCCATCTCGCGGACTTCTTCATAGCCAACTCTTCATTCAAAATGTACGTTGCGCATCCTTGATAGATATTTACAGTTTCCGATATTCCAAACTTTTTCAAACGACTATCTCTTGACACCATAACATGCACTTTTTTAACAATTCCTGGTATAGTAGGAGATTTCCGACGTCCACTGGATAGGGCATCTTTAACGGATGTATAATCACATTTTAACTTGCAAACCCGTATACCAACAGTGGAAAATGAAGGAGTAGAATTCTTCAAACTATGCTTCATCTGCTCACTTGAAAGAAATATTTAATGGCAGCACAAACACTAGCGATCTGAAATTTGACAGTCGACATTGTAACTTGCCGGCGTACCAGAAAGACAGTCTGAAACTGCGCCATTTACCTCTCTTTCCACGGACCTTTCAGGCTACTTTCGTATTTGTTTTTTTATTATTTAATTTTGACAAAGAATTGTTATGTTGTTTCAAAGGATAAATGCATGATTTTTATACACTACAGGCCATAAGTGAGGGATCAGTAGATGAAATTTTAAAAAAACATGCACGCTTAGTGAAACAAAACGTATATTTCTACAAAACTATATCTACGAGACAAATGAACAGTTTTCCTTATAAAATAAAATAATTTCAACATATTCTGTAGAATTTCTTATCATATTCGACTTTCGTCGAAGTATTCACCTCTGCATGGATTCTTTACAAATATTAGGCAACCGCGGTACAAGTTTCTGGAGCGTATCCATTGGTAAATTATTCCACACCCTTGTAAGTTGCTCCCAAAGCTGTTTCTGCGATTGTGGACAGCTTTCTCTCACGTTTCTATCTAATTCATCCCACAGTAATTCGATAGGGTTGAGATCGGGTGATTGTGGTGGCCAAATCATATTTATCAGCACCCCTTCCTCCTCTTTTTGATTCACATAGTTTTTACAAAGTTGGGAAGTGTATTTGGGATCATTATCTTGTTGTAGGTGAAAACCTTCACCAATTAACCTTAATCCAGACGGAATTGCATGTTCTTCCAAAATCTTCAGGTACCCCTCTTTTTTAAAATGCCTTCAATGCGGTACAAATCTCCGACACCATCAAAGGAAAAGGATCCCCAAACAAGCAGTTTAACAGTTGGCACTACACATTCGGGTAACATCCTTTCACCCACTTGTCTTCGAACGAAAACTCGTCGATTACTACCAAACACTTGGAACTTTGACTCATCTGTCCATAACACCTGCTTCCACATTTCCATGTCCCAGTGTTGATGGTCCTGGGCCCATTGTAACCGTTTTTTACGATTTCGTGGATTCAATAATGGTTTTCGAGCTGCAATACGCCCATGTAGTCCCGCCTTTGTCAAACGTCGTTTTACAGTAGTCAGTGACACCGGCTTTCGACGACCTTCATTCAGCTCTGCTCGAAGCTGAGGAGCTGTGAGGCGCCTATTTCGTTTTGATAGTATTTTTAGGCGCAAATCCTCTTATCTGGTAGTTACCCTTGGCCTTCCGCGTGATAAGATAAATTTAACTTTTGGGCTATTTGCCGCAGTGAAATTTTTTCACCATGTAGCGTTATTATAGAACTACGAGTTTCTGCACTAAGTTCCTTTCTTTTCGGCATTTTTATAAGTTACTTTTACGTCTGTTCTCAAATACTCGTATTGCAACTTACTCGGACAAATGCTGCACGAAAACTAATTTTTAAATTGCTAAATAGTTTACTATGAATTCCTAATACCATTATAATAATATTGCGTCGTAAATCCTATTAAATTTATTGAGGTATATAAAATATTTCTATTAAATAGACGCCATAAAACTATTAAAAGGATTCACAATATTTTTCAGAAACAAATATATTTATCTAATTTATAATAATAATCCGAATAATCCTTCTCAGAATTACATTTACAACTGTTATTTCAATTATTCTCACCAAAACAGGTAAAAGTCTAAGGGATGTGTCTAAAATACAAGTGTTTTGTTATTTATGATAAGTGATCCCTCACTTATGGCCTGTAGTGGATATACATATACAAGTGGTCCACTTAATATGGCTATTTCAAATGAAAAAAAAAACTAAGTAAAAATTTAAAATTCCGGACAGATAAAATAACATTTCAAGGACGGAAATATTTTAGTAACAATACCAACTTTATAACCATTGTCTCACAGAAGACAATATGCATTTCTTTAAATGGAAAACGTAGCACTTTTACAGTCGTATTGAAAAATGAAGCTATTTTTAATACACATTTTTTATTTAGTATTTCACGCAACAGGTTGTCGATAAACAAAAAATTAAATTTCAGTATTTTTAATTGGCGCCTTCATCTTATAAACTTATAATAAACTGGAGTATTTTTTCATATCTTTCTCACCAATTAAACCAGATACAGCTGGTGATAAACATTGACTTATTTCTTGGCTTTACCACAAACAAAATTTATTAAAAATTCAAATGCAACAACTGTCTTAATTTTTATGAACAAAACTCAATCTTCGCCATCTATAAGCTACATAAATATCTTCATTATTCTGAAGTAAAGTGAGATATACGCTAAAAATTGAAGAACTTCAGGATAAAATATACTCTCTGATAACAGCACGAAGTTATTTGTTAAAAATTAAGAATGTAAAATAATTTTAAACGCTAATAGAGATTTCTCTTATTTCAGAATCGCATGGCCGACGCATATTACAGAGCATTGTTGGCACGTCCCGATTCAAGTGCTGGCATCCTTCACCCAGGTCAAGCTGGACTAGGTTTAGATAGACAAACACGGCACCCGGGCGCGCTGGGACACCAGGACCGATCAAATTCTGCACCAAACGTATGCATAAATAGTGTTCGAGGGCCAAGCGACGATTGTGCCGGCAGATCATTAAACCATGGTTCCACTGCGGATGGAAACTCCTCACCGCACTGTAGAAGTACTCAAGCATCACCGACGGGATCTCAGCAACCGAGGAGACAGCGAGCGCGTTCCGCCGACGAGAGCAAGCCTTTATTAGCACCTAGGGAAAGTATAGAGGACTGGGAAATTCCGGCTGACGAGATCCTGGTGGGACCCAGGGTCGGATCGGGGAGTTTCGGAACTGTTTACAAAGCACATTGGCACGGTCCTGTAGCTGTGAAAACGTTAAACGTTAAAATACCGACTACTGCACAGTTACAGGCGTTCAAAAATGAAGTGGCTGTTTTGAGAAAAACGCGACATGTAAATATCTTGTTGTTCATGGGTTGCGTGAGCAAGCCGCAATTAGCTATCGTCACCCAATGGTGCGAGGGTTCGAGTTTGTACAAACATTTACACGTCTTCGAAATAAAATTCGAAATGTTCACGTTAATCGAGATAGCGAGACAGACCGCTCAAGGCATGGACTATCTTCACGCGAAGAACATCATCCATCGCGACCTCAAGTCCAACAATATTTTCCTCCACGATGACCTTACAGTCAAGATAGGCGACTTCGGACTGGCCACCGCGAAGACTAAGTGGTCCGGTTCGCAACAGTTTCATCAGCCGAGCGGTTCCATCTTGTGGATGGCCCCGGAGGTTATCAGGATGCAAGAGGATAATCCTTATAGCTTCCAGTCGGACGTTTACGCTTTCGGTATAGTTCTGTACGAAATGTTAGCAATGCAATTGCCTTACTGTCATATAAATAACAAAGATCAAATCCTGTTTATGGTCGGCAGAGGATATCTGAAACCGGACTTAAATAAATTAAGATCGGACACACCTAAAGCCTTAAAGCGATTAGTGGAAGATTGTATAAAGTTCGATAGGAGCGAGAGACCTCTATTCAAGCAAAGTTACGCATCGCTGGAGGTGTTCCTGAGGAGTCTGCCCAAGATACATAGGTCAGCTTCAGAACCGAACATGAACCGAACACAGTTGCAATCTGACGATTTTATATACGCCTGCGCCAGTCCCAAGACTCCCGTTAACTTCGGCCCGGCTAATAATTTTCTTTTCTACACTTCGGGTACAGGCAATATATAACTCGAATGACAGTCTTTTTTACAGAGATCTCAGGCATCAATAGGTTAACTTACACGGAGTGTCTCATTAGTATGTTGTACTTTTCAAATATTAATGGAAAGCTAATTCAAAACTACAATTCAGCCTACTTTTTTTTTGGAAACAAGTCTTGTGAGATTTGAATCGCACGTTTTTTAAACTGTCTTTTATTAATAGCGACAGCAATGAAAATTTTACGAATGAGAAAGTAAATATTAATGTCAAATGATGCGCATTACTGTTTACCGATTCTCTGAAGAGGTCCAAATGAAATTTGGAAATTTCGAAGATACCTTTTGGAATCTACCATTCAAGGTTCGAATATATAAACGAATTTTCACCTCCCCAAAATGTACCGGAGATATTGTTTTAATGTGAATACATAGTCCTCAACTCCAGTCCCCTATCGACACTATCTAATGTGAAGTAAAAATACGTCTTTTGCTTCATTAGATGCGATGTTTGACATATGATAGAGTCGCCATCTGAATTTACAAATATCTTTTCATTTCTTTCTAGTATTCTTACAATTTCTTCCAAATTCCCTCGCTTTTTCTTTGCACAATTTGCCCAGAATCTACTTGTCCATCTTCTGGTTGCACTACTTAGCAGAAGTTATTTTGTTAGCCTTTCTTCCGTCAATCTATACACGCCTTAACTATTTTACCTATCCTATTCTTATGATATTCATAGTTTGTAGATGAACATAAAGTTATTTTAATTTTTTGTTAGAGCTTTTGCTCTATTATACCCTTTTCCCTTCTCTGTGTTTTTCTTCTTCTTCAATCGACGTTCTATTTTATAGCATATTGCAAATCATTTTTCTTTCTTTCTCTTCCCTGTAGAATTTGCTCGGCGTTTACCCGACCATCTTGCTCCACTCTCTAGAACTAATTAATCTTCTTTCTGGTAGTTTAGTTTTTCGTTAGACTTTCTTTTGCATTGCTAAATCTTCTTTTCGCCTTACTATATTCTTTACTTTCTTTCATAAGTCGTTTTATTAGTATTTCTTCTAAACGTTTAGTTTTTCATTAGACCCTGTTGTCTAATGTTGTTCCCCTTTTTGCCTCTTCGCCAATCGATGCTTTAGTCTAGTGTGGAAAAAAGAAAAGACTTCAACTTTAATAGAGGCGATATTTGACATGCCACCGTCTTCTAGTCACACTACTTTGCTGGACTAGTTTTGTTATCTGTCCCTCTTTTTCTTCCCATATTCTTCGTTAGCGATCGACGATCTAGTCTATAGTGTGGACGGGAGAGATGACATATAGCATCTCTTTATATTTTTTACTGTTTTTCTCAATTCTTGAAAGGCCATTCCTTCCAAGTCCCATCCCACCATCTCTTGAACAGCCCAAAACAAATGAATCGAATCATTACGACAGCATCTATGTACAGCGTGTATATAAATTAAAAGCGGGTGATATTTCGGACACATGAATTATGAGGATAAAAGTGCCTTGAGTAGATAGACCGATCTTATTTTTAATTCGTACATTAAACTTTACTCTTAAAAGTTCAAAGATGTTTACAACAGCGATGCTGGGAGGTTGTACATGTTATTTACGAATTAAGATTAAGACCAGCACTATCTGATCTTGTAAAAATGAATATAAAAGTTTAACTACGCTTAGAGAGTGACTGACTAAAGCGGGTGTTTCATGCCCATTAATACTACTATATATCG
Source organism: Dermolepida albohirtum (assembly GCA_031893035.1). NCBI lineage: Eukaryota > Metazoa > Arthropoda > Insecta > Coleoptera > Scarabaeidae > Dermolepida > Dermolepida albohirtum. The sequence continues at coordinate 2,885 of JAVIWB010000008.1, read as the reverse complement.
GATAAAATTGCCGGCAATAATTGCTTAAACATTATGTGTTAGCCCGAATTTTGCTTATCAATCTATTCGGGGATCTAATTGTAACTAAAACGGCTGCAAATTCAGTTTATTGTACGCTAAGGCTTCGATGGTAGAAAGCAGAAATTAACTTAAACATAAAAACAGTTCGATAGCAGTGATTATTATCCTATTTCTTAGGCGTATGATTTGGGTGCGCTCGGGGTCGAAACCATGTTGTAATACACGCTTATTTGGTATTATTTTGAAAACAAAATTGTAAAATCATTCTTGTTATTTAAGCATAAAGCATTTAATAAAATTAATATGTATTTTGGAACAAATTAGACTTTTATCAATACAAAATCGATTAAAAAAAAGGGGTCCGGTTTCGGTACAATAGATAAATTCAATTTGCAAAAGTCCGTTTTAAAAAATAATAAATTTGACGACGAACAAATAAAAGTGAGAATACGAAAACGAGTGCATATTACAATGACGACTTGAAAATTTCATTCCTTTAAAAAGTTTTTAGATTATGTTACCTGTACAACTAAAAGATTTGATTGTGATAACATGTGTGACTAGATTACAAGTGTCGTGAATTAATTCCCAACTCAATTAAGGTACTAATAGACACTCGATCTGCAACTTCTACCTATGCGGTCACGTTACTGTACGATCTCTTATTATAGTGACTCTGTATATAAGTTATAAAAACCATCGTAGATGGATTCGGCAGATATACAGGGTGGAGCAGAGGAAAGGCATGTTTTTCACTATTGAATGACTGGGAAACGGTTCGATAAAATTAATAAAAACAAGCATTAAGTGATAGATTTTTTAATGCAGTTTTGAAATATACATGCTTTAATTAGGTTCGAAAAATAATGACGTCCTTCTTGCTGGATACAAATTTGGATCCTCCTGAAAGTTACGGACGGAGCTCTCCAATATTTCATTCGGCACGGCTTCAATTACTTGACGAATGGAATTCTTTAGGTCATTGATTGTGCGAGACTTGTTCATGTAGACTCTAGATTTCAAATATCTCCACAAAAAGAAGTCGCACATCGACAAATCGGGTGAGCGAGGGGGCCAGTGAACATCACCATTTCTCGAAATAACATGTCTTGGGAACATTTGTCGATCCACTTCCATGGATGCTCTCGCCGTGTGAGCTGTAGCACCGTCCTGCTGAAACCATATTTCTCTCATATTCACTTGACGCCTTTCAAGTTCTGGATGAAGAAAGTTGTTTAGCATTTCAACGTAGCGCGCTGATGCCACAGTAACTGTAGTTCCTTCCTCTTCAAAAAAATAGGGTCCAACAATTCCCATCTTTGAAATGCAACACCACACTGTTACTTTCAAACTGTGGAGAGGTCTTTGGTGCAATTGACGTGGGTTCTCCGACGCCCAAAACCGACAATTTTGAACGTTGACGTCACCGTCTAGATGAAAATATGCTTTATCACTCATGGGGACTGTAGCATCTGCATCTTCCGTAAAAATTTCGTCCATTACGCGACAAAACTCTCTGCGTTGCACAAAATCCCCTTCACTAAGCTGCTGGACGATCACTAACTTGTACGGTGAAACTTAAGATCATCATGTAAGATGCGATGAAGCGAACGACGTGACATACTCAGCGCTACAGCCTGTCGTCTAGTCGATCGCTTCGGACTAGCAACAACTGCCGTTCTCACTCGTTCTACATTTTCCGGAGTTCGTACCGAACGGGGAAGACCAGGTGGTTGCTTTTTTATCACAGATCCAGTACTTCTAAAAGCTGCTACCCATCGGAGTACAGTATTTCGATCAGGCACTGCACCTCGACGTCCAACTCTAAAATTTTAACGGAAAAGACGTTGCACTGTGACTACGGAATCATTGTTTCTAAAGTACTGCTCGACAACGAACACGCGATGCTCTACGCTCCAACGCTCCATAGCAACTGAAACTGCGTTGTATGGGCAGTCTGCAAACATTCATTCAAGGACAATACCCCCTCACGTCGCCGCGTACTAGTAGTTCGAAAAACATGCGTTTCCTCTGGTCCACCCTGTATTTTCGGATACATCTTAAACCTTTTAAACCACAAAAAGGTAGGAGTTCATTTTTAAAAAGAAGCTTTAGCTTTACAAAAGTAAATGAAAAAATAAAACATTGCGTTGTGGGGTAGATACACTGTCGTATTTACTCAACAATCGCTAGAATCGTAAAGATTACCAAATGGCTTCAAGTCTTATTTTTGACTTGTTGCAGACTAGAGGGTTCAGACTTTGTCATATATACTTCCGAGACACTTTGTATATGCCTATGCATGTATGATTAAACTTAGCATTTACTAAAAATATATATTATATATATTATCATATCTTGTAACTGAGTTCTGTTTTTACGATTCACCAGTTCGTGATGATGGTTGTGATTGCGTGTATGTATACTACTTAAATAGGGATACATATATTTAGTAGAGTACATTTTAAGTTATTTGTCAAGATATACTTATATATTTAAATTACGCAAGAATTGTTTTGTTTTCATAATAATAAATTCTAAAACTTAAGCTGTGTTTTAATTCTCTTTTCAATCGGCGAAAAGTAGTAGACTACGAGGGACATTTCGTAAATAATGCACAGAATTTTTTTGCTTATCTACATATTTATTTGATATAGTGTCTATTTATAATTTTTTAATTTTGATCTCGAATTTCGGATCGAAATCTGCTCAGGGGCTTTCGGACATGCTGTAGGAGACTGTGCGTATGATTTTCTGCCGAGATTTCGCCTTTCTTCGTGTTTTTTGCGATCGCCACAAACTTTTCACCAAATGAAAGTACTCTTCGCAAGGATTAAAATGAGTACAAATTCGTCGCTGTAGAG